>QYSG01013347.1:0-32434 GCA_003988875.1 Lachnum nothofagi
TTCGCTTACAAATGCTTCGCTCAGGAGGACTTGATGATTGCAAGTCCTCTCGTCAAGCTATGGGATATATACTAATTAATAACAGTAATTCTAGTCGCAGGACTTGTTTCTGTTCTTTGGCTCAGTATCTCGTGTCTTGTTACGCGGCGACATTTTAGCCCCGAAAAGCACCTATGGAACCTCAGCCCAGAACTTACAAAATTCCCCAAAGTAGCAGCCATCCTCAAAGAGTGCTTCCTTGCATATACCACTGCGACCTCCTTTATAAAGTCTGCTTTCATCGCAACTTGTTTCAGGATATTTCCTCTAGGCAATATATTGAGCAAGGCCAAAAGAAGAGGTAATCCCCTAACAGGACCTAGCATATAGGCAGCTTATTCAAAGTCCAAAGCAAGGGCTAGATTGGGTTGTAAATCTCGTCTATATTCTTGAAGAAGTAAAGCTATTCGCAACCTATATATGGTTCAAGCCTGCCAYGTGCTTRGTCACATGCAGATCAATTCACCCCGTCACAATGCACAGGAAGGTTTTGATCTCTACCAGAGCTCTGAACGCATGCTGGTGGATTATTTCCATTTTTGCGATTGTGTTCACCTGCAATACCTTTCCGCTCTGCCTGAACCTTCGGTATGCCTGGTAAACGCTATCCGGTTGTTGACTTTTTATATGCATTTGCGGCGTTCAATATACTTACTGATATATTGCTTTTCTTGCTTCCCATTCCGACTTTGTGAGCATTGAGCATGCCGAAGTTTCAAAGGATTGTTCTGTGCGTCCTGTTTTCCTTGGGTACTTTGTAAGTTAGCTCTTTCCACTGTTACCCAAGCGTAATCTAACAATCTAAAGTACCTGCATTGCAAGTATCCTCCGCATAACGCCGCTCCACTTTCTCGGAGACGGCTTCGACATTTCATGCCATATCGTCGGCCCCCTCAACTGGTCTATCATCGAAAGCGGCACCGCCTTTGTCTGCATCTCGATATCCGTACTGCGGTCCCTCGCTCATATCCCAAAATATTCACGTACTCCTCTTTTCAAACTCAAACTCCGACAGTTACTACCAACCACACCTTGGTAGCGCCAGCGAGCCAGCCGTCAATCATCGTCACGGGAACAATCGCACAAGAGGCAACCTAGGAAAAGAACCTGCCTCCTCTACCCACTCCTGCTCATGTCAGCACTCTCCATACACCAAAGCTTTCAGATTCGTCGTTCTTGATTGGCAGGACCTCGAGAGAGTCAAGGGCATAAGCGGAGTTTGGGGATATTCTGATTGCTGCCCCGGTAAGAAAGCCGCGGCAGAGAAACAAGACTAGTCCTGGTGTACATAGAGATGCTGAAGGTAGATTCAGGTGATCAAGTCTACAGGAGGAGTTTGGCTGTTTATGTGTCATGAATCACTGACTGGATCATTAGYAAATTGTAATATGGATTATTCTATRGAAATATTCTTTTTATTCCTTAGTGAATGATTTTTGCTTAAGCCTTAGAATAGACTAAGAGTGTCCTGCCTTACTTCCAGCACAAACCTTTGGTCTCCACTGTCATAGTCCTCCTGTTAGAATCACCTTCAAACCCGTCGACTTTGCAACAGTTTCCAGCGTTGGCCACCACCATTGTCAAAGGCAGAATATCATACCGACTGGGGCCTCAGGGAACCCACTTCGTACGGAGCCCATTTTCTATTGATATAATGCCTTAAGCTCTTACCGTAACAAGCTATCGGGATCAAGAAACTACCAACAACCAAAATCAAGATTCCGAGTAGTARATTTTGTCGCAGATAACCTTGCGATCTAACCCAAGGTAAGATAGCAAAGTTCATACCAAAACTCGTAATGTAGCTAACGCCTCCCACGACTACAAGAGCTCCGGCAGCCCAGCGGGGGAATGCCACGGTGACCCATAGAGTATTGGCGATACCTAGAGAAGTATAGGTGAAGGAGTTGAAGAAATAGGCAATATATACCAAAAAGAAAGGCCCTTTCGAGTTGGCTGTATAACCGTAGATTATGTTACTTGCGGCGCCTGCGAGAACTGGAAGAATATATGCTGGAAGATGATATTCTGCATGACAAGTCCCACCATTACGTAGAGCAAGTCGGCGAGAAAGCTTCGATATCAAGAGCCCCGTTGCTGGCCATGCGAGAAGGGAACCGAAGGCAGCCGCCAGATTGACAAGGGAGATGATTCTCATGGGAAGAACGTATGGAGGAGCGCTCAAGAGGCTTGCGTACGTCATACCGATAGAGAGCATGCCTCCAAAAGCAACGGCATTGAGAATAGCGACCCAGAATATCAACGGATTGCACATGCACTGAAGGATCTGGGGATAGCACGCTACCATCGCCCGCCAGCCCCCAGCTCGAGACCCCCACAGTCTGAGCTTCCTCCACATGGTCTGTCGCCAAGTCTCGTCAGGTTGATCTAGGGGTGCTCCTGGAACCTCTTCCCAGTTGTCGTAAAACTTGATTTTCTCAGTCCCCGATTGGACCAGTACTCGTCCATCGAAAGCGATAGCGGGACGAACGAAATATGTCTCCTCAAACCAGAAAAAAGCCATAGCAAGGACAGCAAGAGTAGGAATACTCCACAGGACGTAAAAAGATCGCCAGCTATGACCAGAATTGACGATTTGCGGCACCATGGGCATCAGAGCTAGGAATACCAGGCAGAAAAAGCCGCCCAAGGACCAGAAGAGTGCAATAAACTGAGGCCGTTGATCGATGAACGTAAGATCAATTATCATGAGAAGCATCTATTGAACATTAGAATAGGCACATTAATGTTCACGGGAATATACTTGCCGCACTGGCACTCATGCCTGCCACAAGTCCTTGTAGGCATATCGCAGTCAGAAGTTGGTAGAAGCTTCGAGTTACCGCAGCCCATAATACTGCGAGCAGAATGATGGCGATGCTCAAAAGTAATACTGGYCGTCTACCTATTCCTATTGAAAGCGGGTTCCAAACAAAAGCTCCGAAGCCCATGAACAATGTTGGAGCAGACAAGAGAAYTGTAACATCGAAGGGTTTAGTATCCTGGGAGTATGGTAAGCACTTGTTTTCAACCAAATGTAGGGACTGATACTTTGAGAGCGAACTCCGCTGCTAGGTCTTTGAACATCAAGCTGGGACCTTCTATCAACACAAGGCTAATGATCGACAAGAGGAGGAGGATGAGGCCAGCTCGTCCCCGCTTCCCCACACTCCAGTTTAGCGGRTCTCGATGCGAATCGCTTGGTACTGGAAGGCTAAGGACTCGTCCATCGGAGGAGATGAGGAAAACACTGCCCGAGAAATATGCAGACTCATGYCGAGACGAAGCGTTGGAAAACATTTTCGAAGCCGTTCTGAGAATGAATCAATCATCTGCAGAAGGTATTCCAGAGGTACTTGTCAAGCTTTAAGTCACTACGATACGCTTGGCTACGAACTACCTGGGTTATATTCACATCTTCTAACGCGACTGTTAAGGCGAACTCGGGGAACTGAGGGGGCACAGAAAGAAAGTATAATTCCTTGTCTCATCACTCCCAATCCAGAATAGGATGGCGGAAAACAAGGTTCCACAGGCTTGGCCGACTACGAAACATTAAGCCCCTAAACTTGATTCGCAGAAATGTGGTAAGGATCGTTCTAAATTCGTCTAATTGCTGAAGAATATAAAGCTAACGTAGGGCGAGGACACACCCAGGACCCAGGGTCATCCTGACGATCAGGTCTGTGCTGATGAATAAACTTCTGCCCCTGCGCCGCACCCCAGGTATGAAATCCATCCCTGCAACGGTAATGAAACGATACAATGCCGTGTCTGCCCAAAAGCTAATCAACCCAGTATTAGCAGAAATTACATTTACTGTAGCTTAAACTTCGCAAGAGAACACGCGGCAACGGGTATGAGACATAATAATTCTGTACAATCCCAATGGTGAGGGCAAAAGGGTTTGGCATCCAACGTTTCTTGAGGGGTGCATTGACGTCGGCGTCTTGACGCTCGCACCGAAACCAAAAAGCTAGATTTGGCGCAGGCACGGAGAGGTGGCTGGGCCAGAACATTCTTCTACGCTGACGAGCGTACGAAGTATACTGCCTTGCTCATATCCTTGCAAATAGGTATCACTACACTAAATCTTTTGTCTTGTACGAAAGAGCACATGCTCCGTTCAGCACTGTCCTCGGGAAGGTTTATCCAACTACCGGAGCGTGTCGCCAACATCATTGCCAAACGCTTGCGTCGCAAGAGCGGAATTGGCCTGCACTTCGTCATAAAAATACCAAATACGGGCATAAGTTTGGACACAGGAAGGGGAGCACCGTTGTGACGTGGGCTGGCGAAGATTGATATTCGAAGCTTGGAGGTATCTGGAGATTAACAAATCATCATGTGCATATAGTACGCTGCATGATTGATGAAGATAGTAATGTTACACAGTGAGCTTGAATCCAAGTGTTCGAGTTCGAGAGGATTATACTCGAAACAAGACCCASTCTTGCGGCCCGACCCGAGCCACATTAGTAATTTAAAGCCCCAAATTAGAAGTACTATTACCTGCATTAGGACTTGCTGCAGGTCCGTGATGAATGCGCATCCTTTAACCGTCCCAATCACTTTGGCTTGCCGTGGCGGGGACTCGGGGAGGTCCCGCGGAGCAACAGTGAACAAGGAATGTTGATGCGATCGACGCAGGCCATTAACAAAGGTAATCTCGCAGCAAGTGGGACTTACGTCCATATCTGGTCGAACGAGATATAACACATTTTAGGAATCGTGCTTTCCATCTCTCAGTATCTACTTTTGCAAACGCGACGTATCCAGGCTATAATATATCTTTATTGTTCATAAAAAAAGACTCCCTATATGACCGCAAGAGATAGATAGGCAATCAACTCTAGTAGTTTGTTGATAGCATTTCTGTCGTCGAGCAACGCTAGTTTAGATATCTCGTGCCAGCAGCTGCCGAGCTTCAATTTTTCTCGTATCATCCAGCTTTAAAACACGGTTAAGAGTTGAAAGTCTTCGACAGCCTTCCTGCTTCGTGTAGTGAAGAGGATCCTGTCTTTGTTGCTGTACGGAAGACAATGTGCAGTAAGCTTTCCTTCTTTTAGCTAAGAATAGTGGTTGAGAGGCTATGGTACGTCATTAGATTCTTCGCCACGAAATCAATAGTTGGCATACAATTTGAACGCGTAATCATGTCAAAACGTTGAAGTGTTTTAATTGTCAAAGGGGGATGCCGTGGACGGACTTTGACCAGCGAACGTCACCAAGAAAAAGCATCCACCTGCAGCTCAAATAAACAAATACCAGCTTTCTCTTTTCCAAGCCGAAACATAAGTGTTCTGGTATCATCACACATTGCTGCCAGTCCGCACACCACAACAGCAATCTTCGACCAATATTAATTTCTTTCTCGTGAACTCCGTCCAAGACGGTGCTCAAAGAGTCTACAAGACATCGGTCCTCTACTTTGACGCTATGAAATAGCTTGACGCTCGGATGGCACCACAGAAAGGGCTGAAGCCCAGTAATGCCAATACCGCCTTCAATCAATAGTAGTCGGTCGTTTTGCAGAACCGCTTTAGTGGGATGGGTGAAATGCAGCCCTTCGAGCAATGTAAGAAGTCGTCGTTCATCTTTGCTCAAGTGTCTCGTCATGCCTGTGCTCTTCCGCACGAATAGTGTGAGCCCGGAGTTTGCGTATGCTTTCTCATCTTCTATRGCTTTTGAGCATACAGTTATCGCTTGCATCTTGGTGTCACTGGACTCTGACCAGCCCGGGACGTTGTATTAGGGCTTGGTAAGCATCGCTGTTGGGATCATCGAAAGCGGGTGATTCTCCCACGGCCGTAAAGGGTTTAGCATAGGGAAGTACACATAGATGCACTGGCCTGAAGCCGCCCAGCGAGTCCCCGGAATATCAACCAGGACAATCGTAAACCCAATATCAGTCACTTTTGCATGCCGAAACCCCATCTTCAAAATACGCACCAGACGGGCYAATCGGTCAATGAACCAAACAGCAATTGTCGCATATAGCTATGTCTCATAGCCAAAAGTGTTCTCGTACCCGAGCCAGACGTGATACCAGCAACCTACTAGACAGATGACGGCCATAATGATGTGCGTGATCAAAAATAATTCATAGGCCCGCTACCGAAGAATGAGCACACTAGTGAGTACAATAATGACAGCCGCCACCGTAGCTACACAGCCCCAAATCCACCAATTCAGTGGTAGTGATTTGGCGTACGATCCAGTATCTTTATACAGCACCGGTGCAAGGATCGAGTGTAAGAGTCTTTAAAAAGAACAACCGGGTAATCCGTCGATTGAGCAGCATGTATGTCGAATGCGACCAATTTGTCAGTCATAAAAGGATGTTGTTCCTAYTCGAAAATAGAAACAGTATCGGCATCTGGCAAAACACTGGAACACCAGTGCGCCACACAACGTACGCCATGAGCTTCTCGTAGTGGTTTTCGCACCATTGCATTATTCGACTGGCGTACAATGTCCTGTAGCCGACTGCTAGAAATACAATATCCAGAATGACCATGGCTGCGATGTACAAGCCTTGGCCACCTATTGGGACATTACCCAGTGAGAATAGAAGCGGTCGGTCGTGATGCGTCCCAATGATGCTGGGGTAAAGCCATGGCTTCAAGCGTGACAGTACGCCGCTCATGAACTGCAGGTATCCCAACCATGTCAGTACAATCGGCAAACTGAAAGCTGTCAGACAAATGGAGAGCCTAGTTGAATGGACCGTTAGCAATGCAAGATTAGTAGGCTTCTTCTCTTGGTCGAAGGAGCTCGCTCAGAGAGGATATTTCTAAAAAGAAACCCCGAACCCCATACCATAATACGATTCCAGGGTGGTCTCGTGGAAGAAGTACACCAAGGTCGCCTGTGTTTCCCACCAACTCTCGAAGGTTGTGAGCATAGTCATATTCAGAGTCATTTCCATATCCATACCTGTGTCCATGGGCACCACAGTCAGCGGCTGCGTAATGTTTGCCATCACTTCTCCATAGCTCCATTCTGGAGGCACGTTAATGTCACCGTTGATCTCGGTCTCCAAGAATGTCTCGATTCTTGAAGCACGAATGTCGTCCGGGCAATATAGGTGTATGCACCAAACTATAGAGCTCAGATAATTGAAGTTGGGCGCACGACACAGAGCCAGATCATGGGCTTTCGAGGTATCGGTTGTATGGCCGCCAGGACTGATAGTGGAGGAGCAATCCAGGGTATAGCTAGAAACGGAGCGAAAACAGCCATGGGCGCAAAATGGATCATAAAAAGTAAAACCATTAACGCCAGCGAGGCCACTTCTAGTGACGGGCATTGGGCCAGTCGCGGCCGCGCTCAACGAGGCTTAGCAACCCGAGAAAGAAGAGCTCCATATCCGGGAAGGCAGCGGCCTGAGATGGATGAAATATAACAATGAAAGGAGAGGTCAGGGATATAAGAAAGCAAGCGGACTTCACCTCTTGAAATATTGAATTTGTAGGATGCTTACTTTGGGGTTGATATGTTTAAACCCTCTATTCCATGGTATGCTGTGGCATTATGCAGGTGGTTTTGCTTTCAAAGATCAAATGGCTGGTTCAGGAAAGACTTGGGCGGCACGCAAACGAATATGATGTATTCCAGGTCATTTTGAGATACTTTGAGTTGGTTGGTTCAGGGATGCGTGCGGGGTGGTTGCCTATCGAGCATATAGTATTGCAGAATCGATAGGTTCACGCTACCCTGGCACAGCTGGAACAAGCAGCTCAATCGAATGGGTTCATTGGAGAACTATTAGTTGTTTTCCACGCGCCAATATCAAGCTCGCTGCACGAGGCCCATGTGTATGGCAGCTGCGTATCTGGAACAGCCACGCCGCGGACGGCAAGAGGCTTCAAAGATTTCAAGCTAGACCAGGCTTTGTGCAGATAATGCGGGTACTCGCGAATATGTAGTTAAGGGCAGAGTTTCAGCAAAGATTTAGAAAAGATTGGCCGTCGAGAGTTAGCAACAAGAAAGGATCACGTTGAGTGCTGCCGTTGGTTCCTTGGCCATAGTAAGAATTTAGAACGAGCTCGGATCTGCAGTCGCAGGGAACGTATTGTTCGATAGGGGCTATATTATGAGAGAGCTCGAGATGGAGCATCCAGATATGCCGATATTTAAAAGTTGATGTCGAATGTTGAAAGACACGTGATCCAGCTCGAAGAGAATCTTCTGTAAACACGCTAAATACGCCGTTTCATAGCGGCGGGGATATCCCCTGTTTAGCAAATAAAGCCCTGGCCCTTGCTAAAACCTTAAATTAGGCATGTTTTTCGTGTTTTACAAGGTTTTAGTATTACTAATATAAATAATATATTATTATAATTAAAATAAAAATATATTATTATATTAAAATTCCTTATTTTATTTTAAATTGTAATATTTTGCTAATTTTATGGATTTGGTAGGTTTTTTTATTTCTTGCTATTGCTTGCCTTTTTTTCCGTATTATCAACTAATGTATATTTGATTTTATTGTTACTTTATATAGCTATTTTTTCGGTATATATTTTATTATAAAAATTAATAAGGTTTAGTTTTTTAAAAAAAATTATTGCTGTTGCATATATTGTGCAAAGCCAAAAGAAAAGGTAATCCCCTAATAAGATCTAATATATAAATAGTATTATTTAAAACTTAATCAAAGGGCTAAATATTAGATATAATCTCGTTTATATTATTAAAAAAATAAAGCTATTTGCAGCTTATATAAAACCGGGGTAATTACGTATTTTAGTCATATGTAGATTAATTTACTCTATTATATTTATTTTTTTTTTAAACTAAGTATTTATCTCTAAATGCAATTCTATTCAAAAGCTTAAAATCACTTTGAAATAGCTTTAAATCTATTATTTTTGTGAAATTAACATTGTTTACTCCTAATATTAATAGTGTTTACGTATAGATGCTAGTTTTTATAAGGATTATTTCCAGTTATTTCGCAATTTTTCTATTTTTAATTTTAATAATACTATTATTTTTTTATGATATTCTCAAAAATTCTTTTTTTTGCTTATACAGGACTTCTTATTTTTTTTTTTATTTTTAAATCATCAAAAATAATTTTTATAATATTCAAATCAGCTTTAATATCATTGTCGTTTATTTATTTTATATTTTTTTTACTAACGATGAGGTTTATTATTTTATAATTTTTATTAATTTTTTTATTTTATTATTAAACTTTTTTCAGTATTTTAATTTATTATGAACTTTATTTCCACTAAAAAGAAATCATATTTTGAGCTTTTGTTATTGTTGCTATTGATAGATTAAAATTGCTTTTGGAAATCATTGTTCACTAAGTGAATTTATTACCCTTTTTTTTGAATTTTTTTTCTTTAATTTTGCTATTATTTTTTTGAAGTTGTTAATATTACTTATAGCTTTAATAAAAAATTCAAAGTTTTTCTATAAATAAAATTTATTTTAATAAATACTTTAATATTACTGTTAATAGATTAATCTAATTTTAAAAGTAAGATTTAAAATTTAATAAAAATAATAAATTATATTTACTATCCAATTTGCCTAAATATATACAATATTATTATACTATTTTTTTAATAAATTTTCTATATAATTTATAAATTACTCTTATTTTAAAAGTTATTTATGATTTTTTTATTTTTAAGTTTACGTATTATTTTATAAATTTAATTGCATTGGTTTTAATATATTAATTATTTTGATTAAAAGTTTAAGCCTAGGGGTTTAAGCACATTATAAGTTATTGTTTACTATTGATTACACGTTTATTTAAGCTTATATCGTTGGTAGCTTTCATAAAAAATTATAGTTTTTTATTATACAATATTGGCTTTTTAATAGTTACTTCCTTACTTTTCAAACTTCAAAGCATAGCATACAAAATTAAAAAATTAAACATACTATTAATGGCAATTTTTAGGCATAATGGTTATAAATTGATGAAAACTTATATAATGATAATCATAGAAATATAAAAACATTATTGGCGCTTTAATCTTAAAGGATTATAAGTAGGCTTCGCCCTTTGCGGCTAACTAAAACTAAGTTTTCACCTTCTAGCTTAAGGGCAGATTTTTGCTAATTTTTTTTTTTCTAAGAACTTTTTTTTATTTTGGTATTAATAGTAATATTTATAAATACTAATTCCCAAAAGTATTTTTTTACCAAATAAACTACGGTTTTTTAATAAAATTTTATAAATAATATATTTTGGTTTTTTTTTTTTTTTTTTTTCTTCTCAATTCAAATAAATATTTAAACGCAAATCCGCCAATTTTATTATTAACTTAAAAAAGTAAAAAACTTAATATATTATAATATTGCATAAAATTCGTATTTTTTTCTTCTTTTTTTTTCCTTTTAATAAACTTTAAAAAAGATGTTCTAAAGTTACCCGCGTTTATGACACGGATATTTTTATTATGTGGTCATATAGAACATATTATTTTCAAATAAATACTCCTTTTTGTCTGGTATTAGTACCCTATTTCTATTATATATATACTATTAAAAGCCAATATGCACTGCAAGACTAGCGTTTTTCAATATTAAGTTTGTTAGTTTGTTAAAAACATTTTTAATTGTTCATATTAACTTCATGTAATTTTTATAATAATATTAGCGATTTTCGATAATTTGGCGATTTTTTGACTTTTGATATTTTTATTAATTTTTAGCAGTAGTTAATAAGGCTCTATAGTTGTATAATAAAGCTAAAAATAAGCAAATACTATTATAAAAAAGCTTAAATAAACCTAAATTTATCATTTACATTGGACATTTTAAATCAAACTAAATCGCTCATTTGGGAAAATAGCTTCTCTCCAATTGTTAGTTTCTTAATTAAATCAATGCCGCCGTTAATGGTATAAAAGGCTTAAAAACGGGAAGAATAATACATTCTTTTTTTATTTTTGCCAGCTAGTATATTCACTTTTGAGAATATTTTGCTTTTCATTATTAATCAAAATACTCGCTTTGGTATATCATATTGTTATAATACTTCATAGATTTTGTTATAATTAAACAAAAATAGTATAAATTAATTGCTATACTAAATTCCAAGTTCTATTCCAAGCGCTTTTTTATTTTTATTTAAATTTTATTATTCAAATAATAAAATACAAAATAAAGAATTTACTAAAATTTAATAAACCTTAATTTAAATATATAGGTATTAATTTATAAGCATTAGAATTTCATTATTTTTTTTATAAATTAGAATTTGCTCCGGTAAAAATCCCGTTATTTTTTATAGGCGTTAGAAAAGTCGGGGAATAAGGACCTTTTAGTCTTTTGGATCTTAAGTTTTTGTAATATTTATATTTAGTGTTTATTAGCGGTAGTTTATTATTTTTATTTATAGTTATTACTTTTGAATTATATTTGTATTAATTTGGCTATTTAAAAATATTATAGGTTTTTGTTTCTTAAAAATTAAAAACCTTTTTGGTTTTTAACTATATATAAACGTGCTTGGTCGTTAATAGCCTTAGGCATTAAATAACTAGCAATATCTTTTTTAATGTAAATTATATGCCATAATCTCCCATGTTTTGTATTAGGTTTTTAAAGCGTAAAATTTTTTTTAAAACGTCTACGTTTTTTTTTTTGAATATTAACTATTACTTATGCTTTTGGTTTAGGAATAGGAATTTTTATTACTATATTATATTAATATAATTAGTAGTTGGGTTGCTTTTGCTTTTTAACTTTAAGTTTCCCTAGGCTATTATTTTATTATTTTTGTTTATTATTAATTATAATATTTTTATTATTATTGTCATTATTAGGCAAATAAAAGTAATTATTGTATTAAATAAATAATTTAAAGAAATTCCTAGAATATGTTTTTACTAGTTTTACTTTGTTTGGTCTAAATTTTTTTAATTTATAGTAATTTTTTGCTATATTTGTTTTCTAAATTTTATATAATCTAAATTATCTAAAATTTAGAGATTTTTTTTATAATATATTAATTTCTTTAAAGAAATTATATTTTAATATAATATTATTAATTTTAAAAAGTTTTTAGTATATATTATATTATATATTAAAAACTTTTTTTTTTTTTTGTTTTTTTTAAATTTTACAAAATTAAATTTTATATTTATTTTTGTTTTATTATTAAATTTATTTTATTTAAAGTTTAATTAATTTAGTTTAGTTTGTTATTTTTTTAATAAAAATAAATCTTTATATTAGCCACTTTATTTTAATTGGTAATATAGTTTTTTAACCGTATACTATATAAAAAAAAATATATTTTATAGATTTATAAACTAAAATTTAATCCATAAAAAGCATTATATTAAAATTATCAAACTATAGTTTTTTTATCTTTAATAAGATATTTTTGATTAGTTAATGGTTATATTCAATTATTTTAGTTATATATTTATTATAAAATGAAATTTGTATTCTTTTAATACCTTTTTTATTTAACAACCGAATTACTTTATTTTTGAATTTCTTTCTTTTATTAAATAATATTTACCAAAAAATTTTATATTAGCAGATAATATTTTTCTAAATAAAATTTTTTAGGTTTTTTACAGTAGCCTTTCCTAGCGCTTTTGCTTTCATTTATCTACTAAAATTATTTTTAGTAATGGCCAGGTATTTTTTTCCTTGATAAATAATGAGATAAATAATATCAAGGTTTTACCTTTCTATTAGCCCATTAAATTAAAATAAAACTAATACTTTTTTTTGACGGTTAACTGCTCTTCCTTAATATTCCAGATAGCTGCACATAAAATTTTTTACTTTTTTATAGTATTTTTTTTAATAATATTGATAATTAATTTTATAAAAAATACTTTTTTTTTTTTTATATCCTATTAAATTATGTATATCCTTTATAATTTTTTGTTTTATTTGATTTTAATTAACCACAAATTTAACTAGAACTCTTTTTTCAAATAGTTTTTATAGTTTTTAAATGAAAATCCTGTAATAAAATGCTTTTTTTTTAAATGATAAAAATTTTTTAGTAATTATTCTTTTTGGTTTTTTTAATGTAATTTAAAATTTAGCAATCTAGTAATATTAAGCTTTATATTTTGATTTTGGTATAAGATAGTTTTTTTTGTTTTTATTGTTAGAGTTTTTTTCCGAAATAGAATTGTTTTTTTTTTATTTATCTAATTAATAGTTTTGCTTTATTATTTTTTTTAGAATTTCTCATTGGTTTTTTTTTATTTGTTTTTTTATTATAATTTTATAAAAATTTGAAAATTCTAAAAATATCTTTTTTTTTTTTATTAACTTTTATTAGTGCAATTTTTAGTATTTTCAATTTTACTAGGATTATTTTATTAATATTCTTTAGTTTTTTTTCACTTTTTTATTTAAAAGGTAATTTTAAAAGAATATTTATTATTATATATTCTTTTCCTTTAATATAATAGATTTTAAAATCGAATAACTTTAGTTATATCAATTAGTATATAATTAATGCATTAGAGTAATCTATAGCCGTTTAGTATAATTGAACTATTAATATATTCGCATTAGTGAAAAACACAAAATATATTTTTATTAATTATAATTATAGTTTTTTGAATATTTTTAAAATGCTTTAGGTTTCCTGTTTTATAGTATTATACGTCTTTTTAGCATAACTCTAAAGTTTATTTTTGTATTTTGCAAATAAAATCTTACTAATTCTTTTGTTTTACTAGCTAAAATATCCTTTTTATTTATTAATACTTATATTTATTAAAACAAATATTTTTTTATATTTATTAAAATAATTAATTTAAATCAAAATGAATTCTAATATAAATATAGTAATAAACCTTTTTATAGTTGTTTTATGTATTACCGGCTTCTAATCCTATTTTATTTCTTTTTTTAATAATTTATATAAAGGCTTCGCAATAAGTTCGAATTTATTAATCTAAATATAAAAATATATATATATTCCAATGAAGCTTTATAAATCCATAATGCCTTTTAGTTTTTTTTTGTTATATATTATAATTTTTATAATCTTTTCCGTTAAGGGTTTTTTTTCTTTTAAATTGCAAACAAATCCAATTAAATTAAATTTATTAAAATAAAATTAAAAATGCATATAAACCAAACCGCTAGTTTTTTTTATTTGGTTTATAGTAATATTAAGATTTTATAGATATTTGTATACATAGCATCAAATTCCGGGAAGAATTTTTTTTCTATTATAGTTTATATATAGGCTTTTAATTTTTATATTATTTATATAAAATATAGTAATTTTAGGCATAACACCTTTTAAAATAAGATTTATTATTCGTATAAATTAAACAATTAAGTTTATTGCTCCTTAAAATAATTGAATATTTTTTAATAATCTAACTTGAGGTATATAAAAGGCTGTTATATTTCTGCTATTAGGATGCAATATAAGCTCATTATATTTAAAAAATATATTAATTATTAATATAATGGTATATTTTGCGAATTTTTTTAAATATTCATTTATTAATAATAGCAAATTCGCGTTTTTAATTATTATTTTATTTAGGTTTATAACTAAATTAATAAATTAATATTTTTTAGTTTTTTTCTTTGTAATAAAAAACCAGGGATTCCGGTATAGTTCTTTGCTAAATTTTAGTATTTTTCTTTTAAAACGTTTATTTATCATTTTCTAAATTATAAATATTAATAGTCTTGGATAAGCATAGTTTTTGGCTTGCTATGCCTTATATTTAATAATTTTAATTTCAATTAGCAATAAAACATTTTTATAAATAATGCTATATTCCATTTAGTTAAATACTAAACCTTTTTTTTATACCAGTAATATTTCAAAAAAGAATTCCCATTCATTAAAAATAAAACTATCGCCTATTTTAAAAATATTTATATATTTAAATATAAGTTAAAATCCTTTTAGAATTTTTAAAAACTATGGAAAAATGTGATTTTTATATTTCCTAATATATTTTTATAAATGGTTTTTGCTTTTCGATAATTTGTATTATTCTAGTTTTTTTTCGGATTTGTTTTTATTCCCAAAACCTTTATTGATCAAGTATATTTTTTTGTTAATTGTTTTATATAAAATATTAATTTTAGTTTTAAAAATGCTACATTTGCTTTTTGCTTTTTTTTTCTTATAAGGAGAAGATTGCAGTATTTGCGTTTTTATTAATTCCGCTACTATTATAAAATATTCAAAAACGATATTATAAATTTTTTCTTTTTCTATTAAGTAATAAAAAAATAACTTATAATCTAAAGTAAATAGTCACTCTAATATTAAGGTAAACAGAACCTATAGTATAATATACAAAACTAAAGCTTTTTTTTTTTTTGAATTTTTAAGTAGGTTAATTATTCCATATTTAGATTTATTTACTTACGCTAAATTTTGCAAATTTTAAGTATTCCACTGCAAATACAAATATTCATCCTTTTTTTAAAAAAAATATAACTCATTCCCAAATCCTTTATTTAACTGCTTTTTCTTTAACTCTTTTTTAACTTTATTATATAAAAGAATATTAACAAAAGCATTTATATTATATAAAAAATTGAATTTATCTTGTGTATACTCCGCTTTAATAAATAAATTAATAAATTTTTTTTTTATAGTAAAAACAAAATAGTATTCAAAACAATAAAAATGATTAAACACTTGAATCCTATTTATAGGCTTAAACCTATGCCAAACAACTACGCTATATATAATACCTATTTTTAGTTTTCCGAATTTTCGGAATTATAATTATAGTTATTACTAAAAAATACTATAAATCCAATTGCTTTTTATATTTTTCTTTAATAATTGATACTAGTTTCATTTGCTAGAAACTGTGTAACTTTACTAGTTTTAAAATGACAAATAACTTTAAATATTAATCCATTTGCTTTATTTGTTAAATATTAAAAACTAACTCGATTTTACCTAATAAAAAACATTCCAAATAAAAGTTTTTTATCCAAATCGTTGCCAATATCCATGATATAAAGTCTAATTTAAATAGTAGTATCTCTAATTATTAAAGGAATATTGTTTGTATATTTTATGAATTTTTAACGCTTTTTTATAAATATTGTTATATACATACTCAAAAAATAAATAATTATAAATTATACTTCTATAACTAATTATATTAAAATAACATTAACTTTAGTTCTAATATTAAAAATAGCCTTAACATTGATATATGCTTTTTTACTATTTTTAAAAATAGTAATCAAGATTTTTAAATTAGGAAAATAATAATTTAAATACCCCTCATAAATCCTAATGAGATTAATTTCTACTATACAAAATTCAAAAAAGCGGTTAATCCTTTCCATTATTTTTTTTTTTGGATAAATCTTAATTTGGATTTTTATTAGCCTGTCTTACATAAAATTATATTACTTACTGTTTTTAATGTTTGGATTAATAATTTTTTGATTGATTGCATTTGTATATTCTTTAAATTTTTTATAAAAGGTTTTAAGAAAATCTATTTTAGCTATATCAAATTTCCTTTGTCTAATTTTTATTTTATTAATAAAAATGTTCATTGCACTTTTTTTTATTTGATAGTTGATTATATTAAACTTGGGTTTTGGGCGATTAGGATTAACTATTCTAAAAAAAATAAGTTTATTCCCAAAAGTTATTTGTTTATTATTTGTATTTTAAAAAATTCGCTTTTAAGTAGATTTTTGCATAAGTCCTAACCTTTTTATTAATGATTTTATTAAATTCTACACTGTTTTACAAGAACTATTTGGAATTATTAATTTTTCTTTGTTGTTTTTGTTAATTGTTATTGGTTTTGGGCTAATCGTTTAAAATTGAGTATTTGGGCTAGGATCAATAGGATCCTTTTAGAAAAAGATGCGTTTTACTACTAGAGCTTTTTGTTACGCGTAACTTTCTTGTTTTTGAACCTTTTCTTACATCATCCCTTTTTTCTGAATCTGCTTTTGGATAGTTTTATTCTTTGTAAAATAAAACTTTGTTTATTGTAATCTATTTAATCCCGTTTTGGCATCAATTAATCTTATTGCCGTATACTTAAATTAAATCATTTTCTTTTGTAGTAATTAAGCTTTGCCATTAGTATATTAATAAACGTTTATATTAATTTTAAAATCGGGTTTATTAAAAGTTTTATAAATATAAATACAATTATTTTCAATAATAATAAAATTATGATCAAAATTTGCTTTTTTTAATGATTTTTTAGTGATTTTGAGTGTTTTGTTTATTGTAGCTGTAGAGATATTATATCTCTTCCTTTAAAATCTCATTAGGATTTAAGATTGTTGCGACTTTTCAGAAGTAAATTATATCGGGATGTTGTTTTTGTTGTTTGGATTAGGCGGCCTTATATAAATATGGTTATTTTTGGATTTTTTTTTATAAATTAATTTAAAATTAATATATTTTTGGAAATTATAGTATTTGCTCCGAAATCTATAAGGGTTTTATGGTTTTATACTTTTATTTATACACTAATTAAAACACTATAAATATTTAGGCGGAGGGCAATATCTGATTTTACTGTAGTTTATTTTTGCTTTATAATATTTTTTTTTTTTAAATAAAATTTGTCGAATATTAGTAATCGTTGGAATTTTTTGTAATTTTTAGGCTGTTGTTTATTCAATTTTAAAATTATTTATTTTTTGTATAATAATTTTTATTACGTTGTTTTACGCTTTATTTTGAATTTTTTGGATGACTTTATATAAATTATTTAATAAATCTTTTTTGATTTTTTTATAGTATTATAGCTCAATCACTAAGCATTTAAAGGATACTATTTTATTTTTATTTTCCAAAAAATATAACATACTTCTTATTCCTTTTTTTTTTATGATTTGGTATATATTCCAAAAGCAATTTACTTTATTTTTAATCTTTATAATAATTTTAAAAAAACTACAAAGATTATTAAAATCCTACTTTTTTCTTTGAAATATATGATTTATAGTTGTGTTTTTAAGAGAATTTGGAAAACCGTACGTAAATTTAAAAATGAGTTAACGATTACTTATAACTCCTTTTTTTTTTAATTAGTTTCTAATTATCTTGAATTTCTAACAATACTGCTAAACCTGGCTATAAAAAAGATGGTTGTCTTTTTTGATATCTTTTTAGAACTATACTACAATTTTGTTCAAATTCCCTTAGATATATTTAACTTAATTGTAGTTATTTTTACAAAATTCTTTAAGTATTATAATCTTAAAATTTGTATATATGATAAAGCATTTTAAAAAGCCAAAAAATTTTTCAATGATTTTGCGTATTTTATATTCTATATATTCTATAAACTTTTTTTTTTTATTTTAATTATTCACTATTTTATATTTTTGAAAGATTCTATTTATAAGCTTTAAGTACCTAATAACGTCGGTGCCATCAAAGTAAAATCCTTCTAAACTATTTGAAGGTAACATAAAATAAATTATTTTAATATATTATTTATTTAAATTATTTTTATTTTTATAATTAGAATTTTCTAAATTTCCTAAATTTCTAAAACTGGAAAAAAAGCCTAAGCTATTATTTCCATTATTATTATTGTTATTTTCTAGGTTTTCCTTTTTTTTATCTTTTCCTTTCTTCCGTTGCTTTTTAGGAGCTTTTTCTTTTTTGGGCTTTTTTGCATAGGCTTTAAAGTTCTTAAAGTTCTTTTTCTAATTTTTTCTCCTTCGTTTTCTTTTTTCATTTTTTTTGCCTAGATTAGCGGCATCAAAAGTTTTTTTAAATATGTTAAAAAAGGTATTATATGCTTTAATGGTTTTTTTAGATTTATTATAATTAAATGCATTATTTATTCTTATATATTAACTATAAGGTTTTTTTTATCGAATTAATAGCCTTTTTCTTAGATTATTTAATAGAATGTCTTTTAATAGAAATTTTCTTTAAAAAGTTAATAAACCTACTAACTAAAAGGTCAATGGATTTTTTTAAGTATTTAACGGGCTAGTTTTTTGATTATTTGGAAAAAATATTTCTTAATTTAATGAATTTTGTAGCTTTTGCACCATTATAAACTTTGGTATTTTAATTAATATTATTATTAAATTATTTTAATAAATTATTTTAAAACATTATATAATTATATAATTTTTTAAAATAGTTATAATACTTAAAACGAAAAAAATAAAGGATAATAATATTTAATGTTTTCCGCAAAATCCAAAAATTTTCGGTATTTGTTAATACTCCAAAAACTCACGATTTTTTTCTATTAGTTTATTTTTTTTTTTTATAAAATATCCAAAAGTTTCTATTAATATTCAACTAATATAATAATAATTATTTATAATACTCTAATTTTTTTTTTTTTGGAATATCCGAATATTAATTTTTGCAACTTTTAAAATATTTAAATATAATTAATATTTAATAAATCCCTTATTTTTCTAATATTTTAATATATTCTATTTTCTAACTTTTAAATGTTGGTTTATTTACTTATTTACAATCCAAAATATATAAATACCAATAATAAAACTATTTCTATTATATTAAATTACTATATTTATTATAATAACTTAGTTTAGCTTTTTGTACTATAAAAATCCAAATAAATAGCTTTGTAAATATTATTATCTATAGTTTAAAATTTAAATTAAAAGTACTTTAATATTATATAATTCAAATGGAATATAAAAAATAAAAAACTACTATTAACAAAGTTTATTATATATATTATTTTTAATAATATATCTTATTACTATAATAATAAAATATTTAGAGTTAAAGTAATATATTGCCTTTTTATTTATTATTTGAATTACATAGAAAAAATAGCAATCAAAATTCCAAGGGCATTTTTATATCCTTTAATATAAGCTTTTTCTATATATTTAATATTATAAAACATATTTATTTTTTATATAGGTTACTATATATGCAAAACCAAAAAAAAAAATAATCCCCTAATAAAATCTAGTATATAAATAATATTATTTAAAACTTAATTAAAGAACTAAGTATTAAATATAATCTCATTTATATTATTAAAAAAATAAAGCTATTTGCAGCCTATATAAGACCGGGGTAATTACATACTCTGGTCACATGCAGATCGATTCACCCCGTCACAATATTTGGTTTTATATATATATAAAGTGGTTAATTTAGAATAATAACATGGAAGTTTGCTGTAAACAATACTTAAGCTAAAAGCATCGATCCTTAATTTAATTTATAGTCTTATTTATATTATATTTATTTTATACAAAAATTTAATTAAATACATATATATTTTGTAAATTAATGTTTTTTTTAATTTAATTGATAATAATGCCTTTTTTTTTATATATATTAAATTTTTAAATATTAAATATTAATATATATTTATTTTAATTAAATTTAAACTTTTTAATAAAAGTTAAAAGCTATATTTCAAGTATATACTTGTAAAATAAATTTTATTTTCAAAAGCGGAAATAATTATACTCCTAGATAAGCGATGCAAAAGCATTGATTAGCTAACTTTCGTTAAATTACTTGTTTTAAACAAAAATAAAACTATTCCTAAAAATCATTTAAACTAAAAAAAAAAATTTAAAAAACTAAGGTTACTTTATTGCAAAAAAAAGTTTGCAAATTTTTTAATTTAATTTGGTTTTTTTAATATATATATTAATTATTAATATATAATTTTTTATATATTAAACTATTTTTTTAAGAAAATACTAAGAGTTTTAATACTTATTAAAGTTTATATAAATCTTAAACTGGTTATAATATCCTTTATTGGCGCCAATAATCCCAATTTAGAGTAGTATATACTTACTAATATATACAAAATTGGCCTATAAATCAAAAATAGCAAATTATTTTTTTTTAATATATTTATATAGATCCTAATTCCATTTATTTTATTTAATTATAATTCCTTTAAAAATAAAATTAAATATAATTTAGACCGATTTAAATATACCAATATATATATAATGCATAAATAATACGGCTTTAATATACTTATTGGCAAGGCAAAATATTTTACCTAAAAACTGGCGATTAAGGGTTTGTTTAGAATACTATTTATAAATAATATACTTGATTTTGCCCTAAAGGCCTACTAGCGAAGTATTATTTGGATCAAAAGCAAATTATATAGCACATTATTTTATAGCAGAGTTATCAATAAGATAATAATATATTATTTAATTTAAATAAAGGTTTTGTATTTATTTACAAATAATATAAATTGCGTATACAAAAGCGTTGCTATTTTTGGATTGGATTAAAATACTAGTATAAAACATAAAAATGCTAACTTCAATGCAGTATATAAACGTAAATAGTTTTATGCTTTTTTAATTTATATTATATATAAAATCCAATAAAATAAAATATTTCTATTATACTAAAATCCAAAAATAATACTTAGTAGTTTATATAATATTTCGAATTTAAGTATTACTTTAGCTAATAATATTAAAAGTTTTATAACGGAATTTAAAATATTTATAATATTTATTAGTATTGGCCAACTTTTATTTAAATAAAAAATAAGTATATATTTTAAGCAAAAACTTACTATTAAAAATAAAGCTTAGTTTTTATTTTTATTTTTAAATAATTTTGCAAAAAAAATAGCAACCACTAATAATATATAGCCAGGCTATTTATTAATAAAAATAGAAACTATTATTAATGATTTTGATACTATAATCTTTGGCTAGTTTTACTAGTATTTGCTTTTTAAGACTATAATTAATTATAAATACATTAAAATTATTAAAAATATATTCTTTATAAATATATAAATTATTAATTTTAAAAAATTTTATTTTATTTATATTTATATTGATTTTAATTTAAACTATAATTTTGCAGTTAAATTTACAGCGGCATATATTACAAGTGGTTTTTTGCTAGGCTATAGGCATAGGGTCTACTGGCGTACGGAAGCAGCGGCACTTTTAATAGAATATTTCGAAGCCCGTAAAAAGCATAATAAAAGCGTTAAAAGTTTTGCTAATATAGTAAACATTTAAAAAATACGGCCAAATAGCCTAGTATTAAGTTTTAAATAATTTTATTCAATGTTATAAATTAAAAAGCTTATTATATAAATAGCTAAGGCTATTAAAAAAAATAAGAAAAGCATTTTAAAATACTATAAAGAATGTATTAAATATTATAGCAATAATAGTACTAAAGGTTAATAAAATTGTAAAAATTGAAGTAAAAATGGAAGATTAAAGTGAATTTATTGAAAAATATATATAATATATATACAATATATATTTCTAGCGAATTAGTAAATACATAAAATACTTTTATTTTGATTTATACTATATTTTAGTATAATTTATAATAAAATTAAAGCAAAATTACTATAGGGAATACTAGCCAAAATAAAGAAATTGTCGCAAGGTCTAGAGCCTAGCGTGTCTACCGAAGCTTCACTTCCGATCCAGCTCCAGAGCGCGTCAGACGCGTTTGCCCTTTGTAAACAATCGACGTCAGCCTTGCCCCTTTTCCGGGACGCACAACATTCATCAATCACATTCGTCCGCCCTTTCCCTTGCCTTCCCTCAGAGCGATTCTTCAGCCAAAATGCCTCCAAAACGAAAAGCAATGGCCAATGTCAGCGGTAACAAGCAAACCGCGACCCGGAACACGAAGGCCTCGAAGACCACGGCAAGATCCGATGCCGCAACCAGCAAGTCAAAGCAGACATTCAAGTATTCCAGCCCCAATACGGTCAGTACCCTTGTGCCATGTCATAATCTGCCAKCTCTATTGACACATTGCCAGCTCTCAAAGAAACCCAAGTATATGAACCTACAATGGCCGAACTTTGGCGATTTTATCAAGGACAAAAACCAAGATATACCCAAAAAGGGCCAGCTCATGGATGAGTTCTGCGACCGAGTCTCAGACCTAGGAATCCCGGTCTCCGAAGATGGTGCACAACTTCTCAAGAAATTGGACGCGGAATATGAAAAGAGGAATCAGGATCTCCAGGACATGTATATCTACAACGATTGGAATGGATGGGGAGTGTCCGAGATGCTGGAGAACTTTGTATGTCTGCTGTTGATATCTGAGCTGGCTCTGACTTACTGTCGAATAGTTGAAGGACTTCAATAAGGATGTTTTCAAGAAGACTGTTAGCCCTTTTAAGAAATGGGCCTACGTGGAGGCCATCGCGTGCTACTTCATCACTGCGGATCTCATGTACTGGTTAAGTAGGTGCCGCCCGCTATCCTAGTATTRGACACTGACATTTTGTAGACAACGAAGATGGCGAAGGCGTCAGCGCGATTGCCGACATGCTCGGAGTAATGCTRCTCACTTCTTATTCCGTCCTCTCCGAACACTCCCTCTTCTCCTCCGACTCCGAGATCAAGAACATCGGTATAATGAGTCTGCTGCTSCTAGAGTTTATTCAAGGTCCAGGCTGCGACTTAGACTGTGAGTGGGGCTGTGAGGTCGTGAGACTTTGTGATGAAGCTGGGGTCAGTTTAGACGCAATTGTTCGCAAGCAGGTTGCTGTTTCTAAGGAAGATTTGAAGAAGATGCGGAACCAATACAAGGAGAAGAGAGAAGCTTGCGACATGGACTTGGCCCACAAATACAACCGGGACGGATATACAGCCTTCGCCGAAAAGGATGACTGGACACCGCAGGACGATAGGGTTGAAGGCTATAAGCAATGGTTCCGTTGGGACTGGGAGCTTGAGGTAGGACCTGATCTTGTTGGTCCTCAGTATTGCTAACCTATCATTCAGTACAAAGAATTTAAAAAGAATCACGGAGGCGGAAGCCAATATGATCTATCCAAGTGGAGTAAGAAAGACAAGGAAGATTACACGCTTGGGACGAAAGCATTTAGCAGGAGTCGACATTGAGAGTGATTCAGATTGAGAAATTCACAGTGGAAGTAGAACTATCGCTACAATTTTTCCGCGCCTCTGCGCTTCGCAGCAGTGCCAATACAAGCAAGGAGGTATTCAAGTTCCAGCTAGAACACATCGAGATGTATCCATTTGCAAATGCTTCATTCCTGCCCTTAAGACCTTCACGCCTGCGAAGTCGGAAAAGGAATATCCAGGGAACAACATCCTCCACCCCTTTCCATGGAGAGATATAATCTATTGATTCTGACTTAGGACTTCAGTTCTATCACTTGATACAACTACTCTAAGATAGGTGCGAAGGATATTCATCCCTCACGAAGCGTACCATCCACCATCAATAGCCCAAACTTTGTTACTAATATAGCCATTGCCGACCATGACTTCCACAACACTTGCAATCTCTTCCGGCTTTCCCAATCGCCCCACCGGGATTTTCGCTTTCAGCTCATCCCCGCCCTATCCTCAATCAAGGCCGGCGCCACTGCATTGAAAGTGATACCATCCTTGGCGTATCTCCCGGCGAGGAAATGCAGCATTCCATGCAATGCACTCTTACTACTAGCATAGTGAGGCCCAACAACTCCTCCCGTGAGAGCTGCAACGGAAGAGTTGTAGATAACCCGACCAAATCCTTGCTCCACCATACCTGGAACGACGAGTTGAGTGAGATGGTAGGAAGACAATGTATTTACCCTCCAAGTCTTCTCAAAGACATCAAGCGAGACACTGTCGAGCTGTCCTGTGGGGCCCGAAGCATTCGATGTSGTTCCGGCGTTGGCGAAGAGAACATTGACTRCCCCGCATTCTTTCACCGTCTCTGAATAAAGGCGAGCAACGGCTTCTGAAGAGGAAAGGTCTGCCTGGATTGATACTACCCTCACAGATGGATTGATAGCGTTGATTTGGTTCTTAATYGTTTCGATCTTGGATGCATTGGCGTTGTAATGGAGTGCAATAGACTKAACCCTGTACGCAGTTGAGGGTTGGGCGAGTCGGATTGCAGTTGYAGCACCAATCCCTCCACTTGCYCCGGTTATCATTACRACTAGGGAGTCCATTTCTTATAGTTTGGGGGTATTGGGTGGTAGATGTTATGAATCAAGTACAAGCRAATTTTCTTCRGGGGCTGTTCACACGTCATGCAGGTTGTCGCTTTCTCCCGTACTAGACGCGCAGCCTCTATTCGCTCGCTTACGGTCTGTATAGCTCCCTCTTCCTTTAGTACTATTCCCTATTTGTAYAYATGGGCCGCTGAGATCCTTTGGGCTTATATTACGRCTYCCTAATATTCAGATACTGCCTGAGAATCTCTGGGCGAATCCCTCATTGCCGTACTCAGCTGCACGAGATACCAGGGTTGTATGTATGCGGCGCACAAATGATTATTTCAGGACTTCCAAGCTTCCTCATGGATCTGAATAGCATCATAAMTCTGACATTGGGGAAATTCTCARCCTCARAATGAAATGTAGGATTTTGCTTTTCGTATACAGCTCTTGGCGCTTTTTGAAATTGCCATAAGATCTRTTTCGCGGAAYGCATTGCAGGTACTTAAGCCCCAAGTTTCTGCCTTCAATTTCGCCGACTCAGCTTTCATTAAATCACTTCATTAACAGATAACCTYCAACTTTACAACTACCGATACTCATCAAGAATTCCACGTCATGGTCCATATTCCCCTCAATGTTGTCCTAGGACTTCTCACCACATCGATCCTCTCCCAGCCGGTGTACRCCGGACCSATCACCGCTCGCGACAAGTGCGATGACTTCAAAGATCGCACATTCCGAATATTTTCCATGACAACAAGTGGTCTTGGTGCGGCTTCACAGCGGCATCAAGCCATAGTCGAGCGCGACTTCGATCATAAGCGCCGCTTAGCAGGACCAGAAGTTACGTCTTGTACTGGGACCAAGGTCGGAGCAGGATGCAAGTGGGAGAAAGACGATGATAGTGACATTACCGCATCTGGTGGCTATCATGTGAAGCACTCGACGTACAGTGCATATGTCCCGAACGATTTGGATGTCTGGGTTTCAGGTGGTGGGTGTGATAAACAGAAGCTCCTGTGCAAATCCTCCCTAGGCAATGTTTACGTGGGCAAAGCTTTGATCCTGAATGTTGTGTTATGAAATCGTGATACTGATATTTGGTATAGATCCCGGAGACCGGACAGATARTCACAACCACTAACACTAAATGTGCCGTGGACAGACCAGACACTGCRTCTATTTCCTCTACGGAAGCGCAAGACACAATTGATTATATGGTAAGATGGACTTCTATATTGTGAAGGCACAATTACATACTGGGGCTAAATTATTTTCAAATAGACGGCAACAGACTATGACCACGGAGTTGGGAAGCCGGAGCCCGCGAATTAACGGTGCAAAAAAGAGACCTCCACCCTCAAACGGCTGCTGTGCCGGGAATGGGTGGTTAATCAGAARCACTTCAAGTATCGAGATTAACGGAGAGCCAGTTCTAGTCTTTGAAGCGAAAGAGAGCTTCAGTCACAATACTGTCTACCATGCTGTCAAGGGTTGGGAGTTTCATCGGGTCGACATTCAGATCTGATCTCTTAAATTTCAAAATATGTACTGCTATTCTTTCTGACGATTTAAAATTGCAATGCTATAGCAGTCATCCCTCAGAGAGTTACTGGGCTTAGTTGACCAGTCTTGATATCGTAAACGTACCCCTTCGCTCCATCTTTAATGTCCTTCCTTACGAGGGGTTGGGCCTTGAGGAACCTTAGGTCTTCCCGGACACTTTCTTCCAGCCTACAGCTCGACGTTAGTGCATGTATATCACTACAGAAACTCTGCAGCTGCCACAAAAGTATTCGGTGGAGACTCTTGCATTGAACTTACCTGTCACTTGAGCCAAAAGTATCGAAATACAATTTATCAATCTCTGTACTCAAGTGCGGRGYCKTGGCTTTCAACTGAGCTTTGACTCCCTCRTCGGTATTGTGCGTATAGCCACAGTCTACATAATCAGTCTCTAAGAACATYATTAATTGGMTTCGCGAGGGCTTACCAGTATGATGAAYGATGATGACATCGCTCAAAAGGTGCGCTTTTGGAGAGGTTTGTAGAAAAAGTAAGTCATTCAGGCTAGAATTGACTCGACCGCCAGCATTACGAACAATGAATGCATCTGGCCCATGATACGTCAGATATCCATGCACAACATCAGTCCAAGCGTCTCTCACCTTCTGTCTTGATGCCTAGAAGCTTTTCTACAGAGACACGGGGRTCAATGCAAGAAACTAGTTCKTGCGTCARTATGTGAGATTCGGAGATGATYCCGCTACTTGACTCACAGATGAAGAGATGTGGCATTGGGGGATCTTCAGATAGATAGGGTTGAGGCTCGTGCTCGGTCTTTGAATACTGCCTTGATTATCCGGTCAATGAGCTGAAGGCTAARGAGGWACGGTTGGCGTGTACTTATTACGCTCAAGGAGCTCGTCCGAAATCGCCATTTTCAAACGAAGTAACTTTGGATGCAGTTCTGACTGATTCTTTCGTCGTAGATTTTTCTGTGTGGAAAAAATGTATGTTGAGATATAGGGAAGATCAGGGTAAGAACGTGCTTTATATACCTGCGCTGCGGTATACAGCCGGTGAGTGTTCGCTGAGAATAATACTCTAGCTCTACATTACTTCTCTTTGGTGGATTAATATTCATGGATCAGTCAATCAAGCACATTGCCCGAAAGTCTTCATGAATCCAGGTGGCAATCCAAATTTGGCAACTGGGTCCGATTACCTCTTTAGGCAATTGGAAAAGATTTACAAGCAAAAGTTTGAGCTACATGAGAACTTCGACGAGCTGACTTCGAATCAATAAACACCATCTTCCTCAGCGCCGAATTCATGGTCATGAATGTCGCTGGGTTCCCCCATGAGCTGTTTAAACGCTCTGGGTATATAGAAAAAATAGGCTATGGAAGCTTTCCGTGAGAAAAGTATGTTTAAAGTGATACAATTGCATATTTATCATTCATCCGCGTTACAGCATGTCTCTCCGTCACACTGTTTCCTCCCAATCGCACCAAAAAACCTGTTCAGTCTCCACGATTCTACAATTCTACCGCTATCACGTACTTCATAGAATAATTGGTGAGTCGCAGCTGCAGCGTCTATAACCGCGCCCTTTTGAGCAAAGAAGAACTCGGCTCGTCGATTATGCTCAAGTGAATTTTGTACGGCTTTGAACTCAGCGGCTAGTTGCTGCACCTCTTCCTCCAGGAAGGCTCGGTCTTTGGGCACAATTGAGCCTATGAGTCGGCTCAATATGATGTGCACAACAATCGAAACGCCAAGAATCTCGTAGCGTTTTCCAAAATCAGATGTATCGGTGCCGGAATGCCCCTCGGCATTGATCAATGCAACGTTGAATTTACTCCGCCACTTGATGATGGCAAGGCGAACCGAAGATAGATCTACAGTTATGACAGCAAAATCTTCAGGATTCAAGCTATCTTGAATGACCACTGCATGATTAGTTCTCTTCATGAGGCCTGAAAGCTTGGCCTTAAGCCTTATCAAAGCGATACCSAGGGAGGACCTGTCGGTGAAGGTTTCACTGGAGACTGCGGCGTCTTCGAAGACCTCCGCCCATTTCGGATCGTCCAAGAAGCATGGTCTGTTATTAAGAAGGGATTCTGAGCACTACTAATGTAAGCAACTAAGGGCATCCATGTGTGAGGTGGACACTTACTATTGGATAAGACAAGGARACGAACAGGGCTCTGTCAAACTCGGTGGTGAATCTAGACGGGCCTCTTAGTTGAATAAGGCGAGATGCTCCAGCTATATGCTGACTCCACAGCTCTGAATTTGGTGATTTTAAAAGCTGCARAGGGGTCAGCAGTCATTTGAACATGAAGTAAACGTTACTCACTTCGAAGAGTGCCAGAATCGCCGTGGCACACAGTACTTCAGAACTRTATCGGGCTATCGAATCACTGACCGCACATTGCAGGCTATGTAAGGCTCTGCCATAGTATGACAAAGTTGTCTGACGGCTCGGCTTGTGGGCCGGGATCAACATGGCGTGAGCAACGACAAGGAGGCACCGAAAAGCGTCGTCAAGAGCCACTGCTTGCCCAAAACGAGAYGGAATGAATGAAAAGTACGACTTTTGCCGGAATCTGAGAATCCCTGATAGTTGATCGGGTTTTGATGAGAGCATCTCAGAGGCTCTATGGAATTCACATTAGATCCATRACATATTTTCAGGAACGGCACTTACATGGGTCCAATGTGAATAGACGCCAAAGCAGAGAGATCAACAGGATCGAGCCCACTATCCTTAACCAGAAGTTCCAGTCCAGACAGAGGCATTGAAGGCACAGGATATTCTGAACCCAGCCTCGGACATACCCGCCTTCTCGTGGGACTTGTATCTGATGCAGGAGCCGGCGGATGGCGCGAAGCACCAACAGCACGCATAGCCTGTCTTCGAATCCTAGTTCGAGTCTCTTTRCTGAACCGATCTTTTGGATCTTGCATGACAAACTCAAAGCTGCCTTTCTCCGTAGCCGTCATTTCGTTGTGCGGGGAATCAAAAGCGCAAAGGGTACAAAGCAATGTCCTAAAATCGCAAATGGTGTCCGGTGTCAACTTCGAGGGGCATATCGAGGAAGTTTTGGAATAATTTTCTCATCTGACATCCGCTAAAAAAGCCCCATACAGCCGTATAACTAACTAGTGTTAATTACGTAAATTTTATATAAGAAACTTTTGTTTTTAAAAATCTCGCAATGCATCGCATTACTAAAAGCCCCTTTCCTTTCTACTTCCTTAACTATGTTTTTATATATTATTAAATTTAAAAAAAATTAAATTAAATATAACTCCTATTTGCCGCTTTAAGTATATAAAAAAAGAAAAGGCTAAAAAGCCGGCAAATAACCTATTTTATAATAAATTAAAAGCCAAAATTCCCAATAAACATATTTTAAAAAATTTTAACACTTATTAAAAACTTATTATTTATAAAAAAAAATAAAATAAAACATTTTAATTTTAAAAAAAATATTTTATTATTTTTATTTTTTATTTTAACTTAATTAATTTAATTAATTCTAAAATATCTTCGATATTTACTTCTAAAAGGAATAAGCTTCAAATATTTCCTTCTTTTTTTGATTTATTTAAAAAAATCAAAAATTAGTTTTATTATATAATGATTATTATTAAAGTTTTTATAAATAATAAAAATAGAAATTTAATTATTTACAAATCTAATATTAACGAATTGTTTTTAATCTAACGTAATATAGACTATTTATATAAACTTATATTAGCTAATATTATTAAAAAGTATTTGTAGATTTATAGGCTTAAAAGCGCAAATAGACTTTAACAGCTTATTTAAAAAGCAATTATTAGCAATCCATTTGGACATAATCCTATTACTATACGAATTAAAAACAAAAATAGCTGGAATATAATACTGGCTAAACTTCGATAATTTAAATATACTAGCAATAAAAAATAATATAATATATTAAAAATATATGCTTTATATTAGATCTTTAATTAACTCCAAAGCCCTTTCCTTAAAAAGCCTTTGAACAAATCTTAGTTAAATTAAGTTTATATAATAAATTTCAAAAAATCTAAAAATATAAAAATTATATCAAATACAAAAAATATATAAAATATTAATTATAAAAACGATTTTTACTTTTATAATAATAATAAATCTAATAAAAACGAATTTAATATAAGTTAAAGCAATATTCTATTTTTAGATATATAATTAACTTAATTTCCAAAGACTTAATCAAAATCCTTTCAACTAAAAACCCTTTAATTAAAAAATATTATTTAAATATACAAATCTTTTACTTTTTAGTAACTTACCAAAAAAAAAAACTTAAAAACTATAAAAAGCAATAAAGAAATAATTCGGTCTTGGATTTTCACTATATATTATTACAAAAAAAAAAAATATAACAATTTTAAAATATATTATTATAAATTTAAAAACAAAAAAAGTTATTATAAAGTAATTATATTAAAACAAAAAAAATAAATTAAATATATTTTTATAAATATAAAAAATATTACCATTAATTTTTTTTTATAAAAATAAATTATTTATTATTTTAAAGGCAAAAGCCAAATAATATTAAAAAAAAATAGCAATTGCAAATAAAATACTTTTTTTAGCGATTTTTAATTTTAATTTTAATTTTAATTTTAATTTTAATTTTAATTTTAATTTTAATTTTAATTTTAATTTTAATTTTAATTTTATTCTTAGTTAATTATTTATAATTATTATATAATTACTTTTACAGTGTAGCTACAATTTTTTCCTAATTTTTACTATAAATATTCTTTATAATATCCGCTTTTATAGTATTTTTAGTATTTTTGTTTATTAGATAATAATAAAACTTCTATATAGTTTATTTTTTTGGTGTTATTTAAGCCATTTTTAATTTATATTATAAAAAATGATCTAAATTTATTCAAAAAATATAAAAGTTATTTAATGGAAAAAAAACTAATAATTTAATAATATATAATTTTTAATATAACTATTAATATTATTTAAACTGAATTAATATTAGATTTTAAATAATTTTAAAATATTAATATTAATATATTACTTAATATTAATATTAAATATAAAATTATTATAATAATCTTAAATAATATTAAAAAATTTAAAATTAATTTTAAAACTTATCAAATTAATAATATTTAAAATAGTTTATTTATTTTATAAAATTTAATATTTTATTTAAAGCTTTAATTTAAATTTGCTAGTAAATACCGCTATAAAATAAAAAACAATAATAAATATACTTTAGCAAATAATATAAATTATAATTATTTTTTCGAAAATCCTTAGTTTTTTTTTTTAATTTATTTTTTTTTATATATTTTTTTTAATATTTAAATAAAAAAACTTTTAGAGTTTATATATAGTTTTTTTTGGTATTTTTAAATAATTAAAATATTATTTTTTTTGGTTAATATAATATTTGAATTTAAAAACTATTTAAATTTATGTTTGGTTTTTTTTAATAATTTAAATAATTAAAGTTTATTTTTAAAAATATGTAATAATAGTAAATTAATAAAGTTTATATTATATATAAGTTATATTTTTATTTAATTGTAATTAATATAAATAATAAAAATACTTAAATTATTTAAAATTAGTATTAATTTATAAAAAGTAACTTATATAAATACCCCAAAATCAAATTTATATATATAATATTAGTAAAATTTATATAATTAACATAGTTAAATAAGTTTTTTATAATTCTAAGGAAATATTTTTAAAGTAATATAGTTTTATAATTATTAAAAAATCCAATGTAATTTATAATAAAATACTTTAAAGTTATTGCAAATAACCTCTAAAGAAAAACATTATATTATAATATTAAATAAAAAAAAAATTAATTTAAAAAAAAAATAATTTAATATTAAAATTTATAATAATTATATATTAAATATTAAAGTATTTAGTTTTTTAAATAATATTAGAATATATA
>QYSG01013358.1:0-16271 GCA_003988875.1 Lachnum nothofagi
CTGCCCACACCAGGCAGTTCACGCCAACAGAGTCGTAATCAGCTCCTTAGATGCCCACAATGGCGACGCAAAAGTAGTCTGCGATGCAGGAAACTCGTGGGGCCCCGACTTCGTCTCTACCATTGAGGGAAAGTTTTGTGACATGTGTATCAAGGAACTATGGGATCTATGCTCTAATACGATAACGAAGGCTTGCTATGATTTGGAGACTAATACTGTGCGTCCCGGGAGCGGGATCCATGGGCGTGATTTGAGGGGTAGAAYGATTCCCGCKAAGAATTATACGCGTGTGACGGAATGGAAGTAGGAAGTAGAGCGGAGCAGTGGAAATCATTGTCAGAATTCGTGTACTTGTATATGTTGAGCTTTTCTTCTAGATAAATTTGACTGGAGACAAATGGCGGGCATGAGTGGAAGGGAGTTTGCCCCTGAAAGTTGAAAGTTTTCGAGAGATGGGGGAGCGAGGTTCACTGGACCAGAGAGTCCCCTGAAGTAAAAGTATGTCTATTTCAGCTAAGGACTTCTCACCTCAGCTCTTRGCAGGMGGTGTATACCGTATGTCCAGYCCTATATATACAAGCCCACGCYCCCGTCCATCCTATTCACAAACCCCAGAATACCAATCTACCTCCTTTTATAAACACCTAGCATCCAACCCAGTCTCAGAAGCGCCAGCCCATAAGCCATCCCCATACTATCCCACATAACATTCARCTTACTGCCTCCCACCTCCTGCCACCCAATATGCACCTCCACCACACTGATCCCAGCACTCGATGCGTCGCTGTTAGGGGGAGGCGGCGCGGACTCGGCAAGCATGAGCATCTCGACGTCGAAGATCCAGCCCTCGGCGTGCATGTAGGGAATGATGTGCGGCAGTGAGGTGCGCGAGAAGAGCTTGAAGCCGCATTGGGTGTCGCGGATGCGGGAGGTAGCGGGGGGAGTGAGGAGGCGGAGGAGTAGGTGGAAGGAGTGCATGAGTGCGTTTCTGAGGGCCGAGCGCTGTACAAATATCAGTAAAAAAAAGCTCTTTCGCTTTTCTGAAAATAGAGGAGAAAAGGRTTGAAGGGGAGGAAAAGGAGAACACACYTTAACAACGGCCTCACTTCCCACCAAATGCGCCCTACTCCCCACCGCAATGCCCCTCTCCCCATTRTCCTCCACCTCCCTACACCCCTGCGCCAGCTTCCTTAAATCGCTAAACCGACTCGCCCCATCCGCATCCGCAAACACCGCATACCTCCCCCTCACATGCCTCATCCCATGCGTGACCGCCCCGCCCTTTCCCCTATTCTCGCGCAGCGTACATACCCTCAACACCTCGCCTAACCCTTTCTCCCTCGAAAACTCCAAGCAGATATCCACAGTCYTGTCTTTCGAGCCGTCGTTCACGATCAGGATCTCGTAGCCGCCATRGCCGTTCTTGGGGTGCCGAGAATATTCGGAGTCGAGGAAGGAGACCGCTTCTTCGAGCATGATGATGATGCGCTCTTCTTCGTTGTAGGCGGGGATCACGACGGAGACTTCGACTTCCGCATCATCGATTTCACCCGTATGCTTTTCTTCTCCTTTCTCTTTCCCCGCTTCATCTCTATGCTTCAACCACGCGTCGTGCCAACATGGTAACGGCTTGGGCTCTGTCACTGCGCCGGAGGGTGTTGTGGTGATGTAGGTCTTTTCCGAGGCGTAAGGGGGCCGCGGCGTGGGCGCAAGGAGGAAGACGACTGCGTATATCTAGATTTGGGGCGTTAGTTATGGGAGGYTTGGAGGGATTCTGTACTTACGAAAAATAATGTATAGACCGCGAAAGCARCAAATATCAACAGCAGCACATGGCTTGGTGTCTCCCTGTATGTCTCATACACCATCGCCAGCAGCTTCACCGGCAAATCCAGCACACTCGCCATCTCAATCGCGGTTCAGGAAACTTTTATTAACTTTCTGCTCAACGCRGCAGACAAAGGAGAGGCTACGACTCGACTGGCATTCGAAGAGCGCCACGCGCGAATGGTGGAAATTAGGTCAAGAAGTCAAAACTATTCATACATTTCTCTAGGGAAAGTCAATTTTGTAGGAGCAAAGGAGAGTGGAGAAGTCGTCGTAGGGCATCGACGTGTGCAAGACGAGGCGCAAGTGAACACGGTTACCAACTTGGAATAGCCTACCGGTGCTGTCGTTTTAGCGGCTAATGCGGCATGATGACCCCTGTAGCTTACAAGGCTGAGAGGCAAGGCTGCCCCTGAATGTCTCAAGTAAAGCATTTCACAAAGTAAAGTAGCCAAGATTTGCGCCTGAAGTCATCGCATTGAATCCTCGACGCCAATTATCAGCGTACGAAGACCATATAGTCTTCTCCCTCCCATACCTCCACCCATCGATCTATAATACAAGCTGCTGTCCCCAAATAGCTACCATGCTCATMATTTCCCCTACTGAGTCTCATTCGTTATGTTTAATGCAAAAGCCAATTCTCGTCATGTCAAACATCAGTATACCATCCATAACTCCATACGCCATCTCAAAGCGCCGTCGTGCCCTCCGCTGTCCCTTGATTTTCCCTCTCAACCGCTGTTCTCTCCTCCCCCATTGCTTTCGCCGCCAGACTTGATAGCTGGTGACAAGCTGATGGCGATCTTGTTCGTTTTGCTGGCAGAATTTCCGCCGCCATGGCCGGTAAAGCTCTTCTTTCTCCTCAACACACTGCCGGTRTTTGAACCCACAGAGCTGCTTGAGTTCCGGCGTTTGGTTTGCGAAAGTTTACCAAGCTCGTCCTCTTCGTCTTCCTCGCGGCGCCTCTTTTCAGATAGCCTCTCTGGAGGAGACGGCGCGACCGATGACGTTGGCGTTCGAACAGCGCTATCCGACTCCTTCGAAGGTGACGAGACTGGCGTCTTCGATGCAGCTGCATCCCCATCGGTCTCCATGTTCTCATTCTCTTCATCCGATGTATAATCAACTAAGGGTTTCGAAATCGGGGACGCGCCGTTCACGTTCATTGATGTCCTACTCGTAGCTTTGCCAATATCTTCCTCGTCGTCAGAGGTATTGAAATATTCCTCTTCAGCAGCATCGAGATCCTTAATACCATTCTCCCATCTGCCTCCCCTGGTTTCCCTCTTGGGCGTATCCTCCTCGGTATCTAAGAAAGAGGTTTCCATGCTGGGCGCAAATCCTTGAGTTTGGTCGTATCGAACGATGAAATTTTGGAACACGTCCACATAAGTAATATCCTTCATTTTCTCCCGATAATTCTCAACCAGGTGGCTGATGATATTCTTGATATGTTCCCTCTTGATGAAGTCGAAGAACTCCAAGCAAGCTGAGTTCAGGAGGTTGTCTCGTGGCATGGTCTCGRTTACTAGRTTCAGGATGGGCTCAAAAAGCTTTCCCTGGGTCATCTGCTGATTATAGAACTCGTCTTGGAGTCCAATCAAATGCCGAAAGAATTTTAATGCAGCTAGAAATTCTGTTAGTCTAAGATTTCTTTAAGAAAAGAAGAAACTTACTAAGCTTCAAGTACTTCTCTGGACTCGAGAGCAATTGAGCTATCCTTTGACCCAACTTCTCAGAAAGCACGAAATATTTGCTGTGGTGTGTATGTTGGCGGACGAAAAAGCAGAGTATCTCAATCAAATATATAAACAGCGAAACCTGGTGAACGCTGAAATCCATGTTTTCTCGGTCCTTCAAATCCACTAGTGGCTTGAATAGCTTCTTTGCCGAGTCGTCGTAAAAGTCCTTGACAAGTTCCTGTTGCTGAGGATCTATCGTAGGTCTTAATCTCGCGCCAAATTCGCCCCCTGCTTTGCCGGGACCATCAAGTGGACCAGCTTGCGAACCAGGGTCTAGCAGAACCTTGATCGCATCGGCAATCTGTGCTTTGACCCCAAGGTCTGCTTCTACCAAAAGAAGGTCGATCAAAGAGTCGGTCAGAGGAGTCTGCTTCTCCTGCATTTGCCGGAAAATGGTTTGGCGAATCATTTGGGGATCATGGTCTATCAAAGAGACCAAAACATCTGTAGCACCAACACGAACAGCTACATCAGTGTGGCGAAGAGCATAGTTGATTACGGACAATAAGCCGTGATTCAGGAAGGCGTTATATAATGGCCCTCGACCGTTTGGTTGCAGATTCTTGGCAATAGCGCAGCATTGTTGGATGAATAGAACTGCCTCCTTCTTTCGTTCTTGATCTGTTTCCTGGGGACTGAAGATGCTGAATAAGTCTTTTAGAAATAGCGGGGTTTGCTGAATATGCTGAAGAATATCGACTTGCTGGAAGAAGATTAAACCATTGAGTATAGAGAAAGTAGGGTCGTCAAGGATTCTGGCCAGCACAACATCCTTGAGATACTGTAATCGATATACCGTGTGGATCTTTTTCCGAATATCCTCATCTTCGATCCGCACAACCTCTTTATACCTACCCTCTTTACTCAGCCATTGTCTATGGTTGGCTTTGTGACTTGGAAAGTCYGGATCGTACTCGAGAGCGCCTACAACGCCAAGAATTAAATCGTCTCGGACTGCAAGTTCCATCATCGAATTCTCATTCAATAGTATGAATGTCTTCATTATCATGCACAGTCGGTGYAAACTCGGCAAGTCTTCCATATCCTCAGCCATTTCTACTAGAGGTGTCAATTGTTTGATGTAGTCTTCGGAGGTGACGAATTTTATCATAGCATCGCGGCCAGACGTAGTCGAACTGAAACTTCGGACCTGGCCTTCTATCGTCTGTAAGTTGCCAAGTGTGGGGGTCGGCAGGGAAATTTGGCTCGTAAAGTGGTCCATGGGTATATCATCATCTAAGGCATCATCTGTAAACRAACTACGTAAGTATTGRTTCTTCTATAGGAGTGTATAGTAGGAGGGAGCATCTGTGAATTGACATACCTGGGCCGCTTAACATTAGTTGCTGCTGGATGTTGCTGACGAATCTCCTGTGAATTGCACAAATTAGTATACGCTGTTGTCGTTCCAAATCGATAAACAAAGGCTTATCTACCATATATGAGCACAGCCATCAGCCTCTTGGAAGCTGAGGGCCATATCAACCCCGGTGGCGGGCTCCGTCCAAACAATAAGTGTATCTATGTTGCCTATCAGCCTCGACTGCGACCGCGCTTTGTGGATCAAGGTCTACCTTGCTGYTTCTGGAATCCATCCTCTCTGTGTATCTTCGTCTCTAGTAGTACTCGATCTGGCTGGTCCTCTGARTGTACCACAACTTGTGGGATCTCTTGGCCAGTGACCTCATGCTRGAAACGCGTGAACAGTCAGCAGATGATTCTCGCAGATGCGCAGCGCGAAGGGACGCGCGAACTCCCATGGGTTTTATATGCGATAGGGRGAGGGACAAACAGTAAAGAATGTAGCGGTGCAGAAGCCGGTGCCCCTATCGAACCAGTCGCTGTTGCGCAGCTCATAGACCTTGACTCTCTTCTTGTGGTTCGGCGGCGGGTCGGCAGGCACCGCTTGTGCCATCATCAAAGGTTGTAGCTCCCCCTCTTGCTCCTCGGGAGAAAGGTCCAGGAGGTCGGGCGCAATGTCGAGGTGTTGTTGAAGAGAGAGCGGCGCCTGACTCTGAGCGAGGACCGTGAGCGCCACCTTTGAGAATCTGCGGCCGAGGTCGCGAATGCCGGGGGCGGGTTCGGAGGGTTAGAGGGGGGGGCGCAATGCAACGAGCGATCAGCGGAATCCTGCCGACATGTATTCTGTGTTTGAAGGGATGCCGAGGTGTCGTGTCTTGGTCGACGGCGGGAGTCCGTTGTGGGGGTGGTTGCGGCGCTGGCGCTGGTTGACGTGAGTTGGATGGTGTTTGCCGGTCGATTTGCGCAGGTCCGGGAAGAGCCTCTCGCCAAGCTTCCCGACAGGCCCACTTTCTCAACTCTAAGCCAAGAGACGTGTAGAAGAAACAAGATACTGGAACTCATCAAAGAAGTCTCGTCAAATGCAGATTATTTATTTAGAGAGGACAAAAGGAAATAAAATCCGAAGATTCACCTCTATCGCGCATTTTCATCGAGTTCTGTATTGACAAGGTCACGTGCTGTTGTAAATATATCCCACGCGATGATTGGGCCAAAAGATTTCATCTCTTTAGAGAGTGGCAAAAGATGCGTCATTGTTTCAGAACTGCCTTTTGAGCTTAATATCTTGGTCTTCATTATTACTGAATTTTAGTAGCCTTTCTTAGAGAGAGGCTTGACGATATCAATCACCTTATCGACTATTTCTTGCCAACAACTGTTCAACAGACGATGGCAGGGAAAGAGAGGTTCTTGAGGCCTTTGGTTCAATTTATTGCTTTACGTGTACGGTTTGYAGATTGTTTATGTTCCTCCAAATGACTTGAAGAGCCTGCTAGTRTTTGCTGTTAACCTACGTGTTTTCAAGTACAGYAAATGCTCTCAACTTCGGGTCATCAACTTTGGATGAGAGGTGGAATRGCARCTCTCGTCGTCACTTGAAATTTTGAAGCTATAAAGTTATRCCTGACCTTTATCCTAATATAGGAGAAATGGTAACTCCTCCTCCGGAAAAGAAGCCATGCCGATCATTCTGAGCCGCAAAGTAAACCTTCACTCAGGACCCTTTGTTCGCCAAGAATCTGGGGGGAAGCTTAACCCTGATAGATCCTCAAATACTTCCTCGATGTACCATGCTGAAAGCCATCTGTCCAGGCTGACGAATGCTGGACTGAATGGGCAATCAACAACGGGATGGGGATTTGGAGATATCGGGAGATTCAGATACACCGCTCCAAGCCTCATCAAATAGTCTGACAGAAAGGCTCGGTATGTTTCTCTCGGGAGCTTTTGAGAGGCTGAGGCTGTTCCTGCCTGCATGAAGAGGCTTGATGTACAAGGAACATGGTGGACTCGTGCGTGAACAGCTTTCCATAGGACAAGATACTGGTATCAACAAATCCACATGTGATCCCGCAATGCAGATGTGGATGCAATATTGTGTTGGCGATTGTGGCCTACGAAGTTTCACGGAGTTCTCTGAGTGCCGAGCCGTATTACATGAGGTGAAGGGAAATTGTCRTGAGATTTCGAGATTGTGAGGTAGGACAGAGAAGCGTTATTCCTGAGGCTTGCCGTGAAACCATGCCTGTAGAATCCTACGATGACTTGCAGTGGGTTCGCCTGCAAAAGCCTGAGCGCCGTCTGGCCATGCCATCCATGGTTCCTCGCGCGGGCCATGCTTTGCAGCAGCGAGAACTCGAAACAAACTTACTGTTCTAGGCGGTTTCCAAACGACGCCTCAAGCCCAAAAGAGAAAGTAACAAAAACAATCGTCGGAACTCGTGCTGTGGGCCAGCGCGTGGRACCCAAGTTTCGAAAAAGTTGGTGGCCGGGCTGCGGTTCAATCGGCGCTACACTCAACGATCCTTGTGCTAATCCAAAAGATACGAGCCAGGGATACTTAGTGAGATCGCCCTAAGACCGATATGATGGGATAATAGATGTGTGGGATTTGGTGTCGGTAAAAGAAGTACCAAAGTCCAATAATACATCTCTGATTAAGATTTTCTTGCAATGATATGAGGATCCTCGAGCCACGTGCTATAAGGAAGTTGATGATTCCGACGTTGCACAAGGCTCAGTAAACGTACATTTTCCTCGTACTATCACTCTGCAGCTCTGCAGTCATACGGAAGAGTGAGATCTAATGTCCGGGATAYCAGTATTTCTGGATTGGCCGTCCACAGCCGACAGGAGACCATTCGGTCTGGCTGTTTCGGCTCAGCTGATATGGACGGTATTGGTATCCAGCCATCTCGTTTCAATTCGTCGAACTGTACTTTCTACGAGCTGATGAGACAGCCAGCATTCCATAGCATGATAGCACAGTTTCAATGGAGAAGAAAGAAGCTAGAGGTTATGGGATCATGAGAGGCGGTCAGGACGCTTGATCGATGTGCCCTTGYGTTTGCAGGAGACACTTGAAGATGATTCATGAAGCTTGCTGGCTCTCGACCCAGAGCTCCCGCCAAATCTGCAWGTCAGCCGTGTTTGACAACGMATTTGGGACGTCCAGTCTCTAGGTTCCAGTTAAATGGCGTACCTTTACCGTAAAAGTGGGTGCGTGTTGGTGGTACGGCCGTCACTTGCTCCTAGAGCCATTGAGTGCAGCAGTTATCTTAGATATCTGGCTGTTAGCCTCTTTTTCAAAATATCAGAGTCGATCCACTTTTGATAAATAGCATCAACCTTRGATTKCGTGCTTGTATATGGGGYAGAAGGTCYGGTGGTGTCAAAGTGGAAGATCTGTCCCAGTCCAGTCATCCATCGGGTGCCTTATCATGAGACGATGATCTGTAAATCAGCGTTGACGTTGACAGGAAAAGTTGGAGATTCCTGCTTAATGAATTTGTCTTTGGGATGGTTTTGATATTGGCAAGAACCCTTGAAATAGATAATACGAGCGGGCGGGTCGAGGTCGTAGGGATTTCCTAGCGAGCCGATCACCCATGGGGTTCCGTTCCCTGATCTTGATGCMTSCWGSAKGCATCACCAACCTGCAACTTTTAAAATATCCTTGGAACTTGCAGCAAGATAGGATATTCCAACACCGTGGCTCGACCTATTCAAATACCCTATCATTCAGTACGATTGGRCGAGAAGGCTGGATGTAGCCGATTGTCGTCGCATGGCGCCAATAGACGATTAGGGAGCYCTTGAGGCTTTGGAGCGAGCCGTTCCAGGTRACGCAACAGAAATGCCAAGAGGCTCCAAATTCGCATTGGCAAGTCCGAAAATCCCGAATGCTGCGGGCTGGGCAACACACAGACGGGGGCCTCTCCCAAGAATAGGCAAGCTGCCTCTGCCTCGGCGGATGAGCGCTAACCCGCTCCAGGCTGCTCTGCTGCATGGCCAGGACATGGGCGGACGTGGGCTGCAGGCGAAGATCYCCCTTAGGACTGTTAGGGAGGTGCTCAGTGTTCTCCRAGCCTCCCGCTGGGGAGCTGAAAGGCGTGCTGGCCCCACGCGGCTGACTGGCGTTTGCTGTCGTGGAATGGTGGTTGCAAGAGAAGCATGGGGGACCACTTGGGCTGGMAACGAAAGCTATTTCATGCCTGCTTAGACACAGCGCATGGCGCCCCCCATTCCCGCTCTCCTGATTTGTGTCAGGAGGAGGTGCCTCCTTTCCATGTCCTCTTAAGGAATCCCATCCCCAGCGTCCGGTCATAGTTTTGTTTTGTTTTCCCGCAGTGAAATCTTACCTCTTACCTCTGGAGCTTGCCGGCGCTTGTCCAGCTTGCCTCGTGTCTGTGGATACTAGAAGGTCTTATCGTTTRGTTAGTTCCCCCTCTTCCGCCGCCCGCCGACCCTTAAGTTTAGTCCGGCCTTCCGAGTCAATTGTCAAACTTGCGTACCTAACTAGAGTCAATTTTAGAACTAGACAACAACACTCGCAAACACTCTCGTTTGCTTAGCACCCGATTACCATCCGACTAGACCTTTGCTCCTTTCCTAACGAACTAACTCTTCACCGGACGATCAGGAAAGGATACTCGAGACTAGCCCAAACTCTCTTGCTCAAAGACCCAAAGACCCTACTGCCTGCCCCACCTTCCGCAAAACCCAACTTTAAATAAGAGGGAACCCTCGTCTCTCGCTCACAAACACCGGATTCTCGTCACCACCGCYTTTAAAAGCTTCGCCGCTTCGTCTGCGTTGTAGATCCTYCAGCCTCCCACAACGCCAACCAAAATGTCGGTATTTTCAAAGATCGCCCTGTCCAAGAAGGCTGCAAAGGCACACAAGGCCAAGGTAGAGGAGCAAGAGAAGGATGCTCCAGCCAAGGTGCCCTACAAGCATACACCCACCCACGCAGCCATAGATGCATTGAGCGGAGCCCCCTCAAGTTGGAAGCATGAGGACCGATCCAAGATTAGGGAACATCACAAGCGGAGGGGTGCAATGGCAAGCCGAACAGCAAGCACGCTCTCCACAGTCTCATATCTCAACACAGCTGCCGGTCCTAGCACAGCCACGCCATCGCTACTCCCACGAAATAGCAGCTACCACAGCTATAACCCGGCMTGGTTTGATCGAGGTGGAGAACCACACAATTCACACGAACATGCTCAGAAAAAACATCGGCAGTCTAGAGGTCACCCATCCCACGATTCCGGCATTGGGCCTTCGCCACTCGCTTCGAATATTCACAGTGAAGGTGAGTGATGATTTTTCATTACTTTTGTTTCTCATTACAGCTCGCTAACACACATCATATAGATGCATCCCCAGCCGTCAGTTCTGGTAATAGCACCACATCTGATTCTTCAGATAACCTGGAAATCTCATTTGCACCCAACCCACATATCCAGATGCCAAAGCGTCCCGAAAGCATGCGAACAAGCTCGCACCATTCAACCCGCATGTCACGACCACAGCCTATTGTTTACGAAGAAAAAGACGTCTTCAAACGGTTACACACGAGTACCACTCGRAAGCTTGGTGAAGCTCCACTTTATGACAAACCTCCCGTTGTGATCAAAACTCCTACAGCCACAGTGAACGCAGGACAGGAACCCAAGCCAAAGAAGCAGAAATGGAGCCTTCTTGGAAAGAAGACCAACGCCAGTATCATGGCATGATCGCCGAAGAGCGCAAAGGTCGCGAACCCTGGGTCTCAATAGTTGGACATGAATCGTTCTAGACGCGGGATACTGCAGGAATGCGATGCGGCGTTCACGTTGTGGAATATCTGGTCTGTGATCGAGTACCCCGAGATCAATCTTCTTCCATCCCGGATCTCGGCGGCGCTTGCATCATCCGTTCATCGCGAACGTGCATGTATTTTGCATGCCGCCTTTCACATGTGTCTCCCACGTGCAGATCACTCAACCTCACGTCGTCTCCACGACATCATCTGGTCGAACCGATCACGAAGAAATCCCCTTTGTCTCTCCTATGTACCATCTGGACCAGGACTAGGTCGGCTCACGGCGTTATTTCAAGCGATTTTTKGTTTCAAATTTCTGGAAATGGGCGGGGGAACGCCACGGCATTCGTCTCACTTCACGGAAGAACGTTCCACCATCGATCTACTTCGTGTATCATTGTGTTTGAAGTTTAGCGATTGTTGATGGCCTTGTTTAGATTGGAGTTTTCACGACATGAATTTTGCGATGGAGTTTTTCTAGAAGGCTGGCAGGGCTTTACAACTTTGATAAGGGAATTTAGGGGTCGGACTTCAGCAGCCAGGAACAAGGGATAGGTCTAGGGATAGCAATCCTGGACACACAAAAATTGAATACAGCATCCAAAAAGAGATCTGTGTTCTACAGCGTCATTGTGACGTTCCATTGCCTGTGAGCCCGTTAAGGCACGACATGCATGAGTGTAATTCTAGCTGAAGACCCCTATTCCCCTTCGGACCGCGCTTTGTCCCGCGGGCTCATCTGCCTTTCCTCTTCCGAAAGCGCTCGTCCCGCTTTGAAAAATGTGCTCTCTCGGCGCTCCGCGTTCGATGCAACTCCAGAGCGAACAAGCCTCTGGCTCAGCTCCGCCGCCGACCCAGAAGCGTAAAATTGRCCCCGCGGTCCCCTTTCTGCAGGCTGCGGTAGCATCACGCCCMCAAAGCAATATTCCCCAGCTCCCCAGATCTTACGATACTTATTTAGCCCGCCTCTACCGAAGCCTCAGCGCCGTTTCGTCCTTCCTTTTCGATTTTTTGTGGCGTACCATTTCTRTGAAAGGGAGAGGCCCACAGCCACCCCTTTTTTTTGCTTCGGTCCCGGTAGTGTACCAGAAGCCGGTACAAGACGGTATACGAGTTTTCGTACCCCGGATCTACCGAGGCCCGCCGTTCTCGTTAACCCCACGTGGCCAAGCCTATTCTTTCCCATCGTTCTTTTCTCGGACGGAGAATTTCCAAGCCGAGCGCTTGTGGGCACCGGTAGTGGACTGGTGGCTAACACTTGCGCTACTCGCGCCATCTAGAAGCGCTCCTATCTCACAGGGTAGTCTAATGCAGAACATCGCGCTAGAAGGACCGACGAAATACTCTAGCAGCTCTGCGACAACGGCGTCAAAGACCGAGCGCGGAACATCTACGCGGGCGATCGATTAGTTCTGAAGGCGTAGGGCTGGTGCATTCTGGAAGCTTGGCCGAGATTATCTGAAACGTGCTCAGGTGAGCACAGTTCCAAAGTAGAGGCTCTTTGAGGCCGGCTTTGAGGCCGGCTTTAGATGCAGGCCTGGCGGCTCGGCTGTCGAGTTTCTACGATTGCTTCCTTGTCCATCGATGCTTTTGYCTGTACTATCAAAGCTTCTTTTCCGGTCGCGGGCTTCACATCTCCATGCTTCTCGCTTGCTGGGCTTGTGAGGCTGTTAATGGCTTCAGTCCAAGCTTTAAGGAAGTCCSCGATGTTGGCCCTCCTCACGGAGGCTTTCTTTGCCTAACGCATATCATCGTGATAGCGAGATCCGTTATGAATGCAAGTGCAGATTTGGAGCCTTCGATTGTGGAGACGGTATCATGAGAGCTTTCGCCTCGACTATCAAGATTCAACCATTGCTTTATCCTGTTTCGTTAAAGTTCTGTCAGTGCTATCAAATTTTCTTCGTGGGCTTGCTTCTGGTGTTACTAGCTTCTAGCTGGGTCATMATGCGCGCTTGTCAATGGATTCTGATTCCCAGAGCATAGGTTGCAAGGATTTTTGTCTTGTTCTCAAGCAGTTCTTAGGAATGATCGCGCCTGTGGAATCACGACTGTTTCTAGAAGCATCTTTATCAAAGCGCATTTCTTTACAAAGGCAAAWTTGAAGAAYGAGGCTTTCTGCTCTTCGGATAATTGATTTCGTACCATTCTTTTAAAATAGCAAGGATAGCAGAATGAAAATATCTTCTTTGGCTTTTGAATGCTTGTAGTTATGGGGTTTTCTTGCAGTGCTGGATGTCTRGAAGTTCCTAGGATGTAGCGTGCATTGCCATTTCTATACCTTTATTWMTAWTTGAATCGCTAATTATAAATTGCAATGGAAACACCCCAAGTCTCCAGGCTATTCCTCCRYATGTCCCTCCTWGSGTCTCTCTCAGAAGTCCTCAGCATGATGGAGAGAATCRTTCGTGGAAGGCAACAAGATGATCTCGTGCAAGTGCCCACCTATCAATACACGCCACTCCCATTCAGCAATCCACCTCGCTGGTTTCGCTTGCTGATGATTGAGCCGGAGTCTGTTGTGGAAGTCGCCAATCGGCAGCCTCAGCCCACAAGAAATGTTCCGTTCCGCGCGGCCAGTCATGCGGTCTCACAAAAGGCATCGTCTTCGTCGAGATCCGGACCAGTTCAAGTGAAATTGAAGCCTACAAATCGCCAGRATGCAGTTGGACCAGCGGCTTCCCCTGATCCTCCTAGGCCGCCTCGTGTCACAAGCAAAAACTTGCCTTTGATGTGCACRCTAACCCCTTACGAAGTGGGCAAAGCTGGCATTCCTTCGTACAACGCTCTATCATGGTCCTGGGGGCCCAAAGCGCCGCCTTCGAAATCTGTGAGGATATGGACAAACGAGAGGCGTCACCTTGCCAAGGAGATAAAAATCACAGAAACCCTTGAATCAGCCCTGGTGCACCTACGACACAAGACCAAGCCACGGTATTATTGGGTGGACGCACTGTGCATCAATCAGTCGGATTATGACGAAAAAGAAGAGCAGATGGCGATGATGGACAAGTTCTATCAGAAYGCCACGATGACTTGCATCTGGCTAGGAAAATCTGCCGATTCGAGCGACAGAGTACCGGCTCTCATTAAGAGAATGCTGAGACTCGAGACCGTCGAGCTCGACGAACTGGCCGCCGATATCGATAAGGTCGGGTCTTGGTCGGCTCTCTCTAAGCTGATGAGACGAGAATGGTTCACTCGCCGTTGGTGTGTTCAGGAGGTTGCTTTGGCCAAGAAAGCGGTCATTCAAGTTGGGCATCGAAAAATCAAGTGGCAGGACTTCGCGGATGCCGTACTTCTGATGGAAGACAGGAGCGAGGATGTTATTCGTCTACTGACTCGTCACAATCTGCAAAATGCGGATGTCAGACCGTGGACTCAGATGGAAATTTGCGCTCCGGGCGCTCAGAACTTAGTCGAGACGCTGAATCATYTGTTCAGAAGATCTGAGAAGGGCGAGCTGGAGAGATTGGCCTCAATCGAGACATTGGTGTATACGCTGTCTTCCTACAACGTAGGAGAGGCTAGAGACGCCATTTACTCTCTGCTCAAGCTAGGCAAGGACACTTACAAAATGCATCCAACCAACGACATTGAGATAACGTACAGCGGCGTCAGTACTCGGCAGGTGTATATTAACTTCATTGAGAAAGTCATTCGGAAGTCAAAGTCGCTGGATATCATCTGTTTGCCATGGGCGCCCCCGCAGAATGAGCTTCACGTCCGCTCTCTACCCTCTTGGATCAATSCAATCGGAAACCGCGCATTCGACATGCCTCATGGTAGCCCCTCTGGGTACTTCTTGAGGGTCAATGCGGATAGCCTAGTCGGTCGTCTAGGCGTAAAGACATACTGTGCCGCCGGCCGCGTTTTGATAGATCCGAAGATAGCCATTCTAGGAAAAGAAGAAGTCCGCAAAAACGACCTACGAAACACCCTCCGTCTGAGAGTCAGAGGCCGAGTCATCGGTGAGATCTTCAAGCTCGCACCTCCTGCCAGAGATGGTAGGATCCACATCTCGTGGTACGAAATGGCTGCCACCTCTACCGGACGACCAGACATGGACAGCGGAGACGATAGTGAAGCCGATGAAGCGCCCCGGAATCGAGGAGCTACTACTAAGAGAGCTGCACCCACAGAGCCTTACATTTCCGAAGCTTTCTGGCGAACGCTTGTCGCAGACAGAGGACCCCGAGGGACGGGCCCGCCTGGCTGGTAYCGACGAACTTGCCAGAAGGCTTTCAAGAATGTTGTCAGAGACAATAGGCCTAATGCTGTGCTAGACACGGATATGGAGATCCACACTGCGATGATTAATACGAAAGGTGTTATGAACAGGCCCCARGTGCAATTTCTCCGGCGCGTGCAGGCGGCGACATGGAACAAGAAGTTCGTGATTACTRTCGGTGGCAAGTTTGGCCTCGCTCCCGCTGGGGCCGAAGTGGGAGACAAGCTTTGCTTGCTGTGGGGGTGCAGTGTTCCTGTTGTTCTGAGGCAGAAAGGCACGTTCTGGGTCTTCATTGGCGAGTGTTACATCCGTAAGTCTCACCTCGAAATTTAAATTCAACTTCCATTTCTCCTTGTCAGCATCTGGTAATATCTAGTAAGTATTTTGAGGACGATTAGTGCTAACTCGGGGGGCACAGATGGCATCATGAACGGAGAGCTATTGGAGAGAAACCCTGAGTTCCCCAAGGCGGAGGAGACACCGGCTGATAAGCTTGGCAACAAGTGGTTCGAGATCATCTGAGTGGGTATGGCGGGGGAAAAAATCGGAAGGGYTCAAAAGTATTCACTTTTAAGRCGAAGAAGTGAAAGATTGTTGTTTGAGGTAATTGCAATAGAAACGGAACGATCTTCATTTAAATTCAGCTGACCAAGACGTTGTGGGCAAGGACCTGCTGTCAATTAAATTATCATCGTATCTTTTGACCGAAGCTCCTCCTTAACAGTAAAGCTGCTGTGTAGCATATGATGGATTCCCCACCATCGTAGGGGGAGCTCGAAGCGTCAAGCGCTAGTTTTTAATTCTCGAAAGAATCCTAGGCTATAGCACAAGCTTCCTTCTACCATAGGGGTGKACTGGCGCGTTTCCTYGTCCATTTAGAAGCTCATAGAAAGAGCAAGTGGACCTTTATACGTTTGCGGCAAGTGCTTTACTTCTGAAGAAAGAATGGTCTTCTGAACATCTTTGCTCTTCGCGCGCTAGCTGCTTCCTTCTAAMGTGAGGTTTTCATTGCACTTGGTGTTTTCYACGAAGATTCACTGTTCAACTATACTTCGATTCTGTTGTATTTATCATCTATCCGCGTCCTTTTTGATCCATCAAACAATGTTGCGCTACCCTGACCCGATGTATRGACTCCCAGCTTTCCAGCCTGTCGTCACTATCTGACAGGTCTACAGATACCCTRAATTTCTCTCACTGAAGCAATATTTCAACCGCACCTCCGTAATATATGCGATATCGTCTCATTTTTCGWCTRAATTGATTTCTTGACAGCAAGTCTTCGCTTGTTGCGCGAGACCAGCTCTTGAACTTCTGTCACCGCTCGGATAGATGCAAATGCCTCGTGGGCCATCAT
>QYSG01013369.1:0-16245 GCA_003988875.1 Lachnum nothofagi
CTATTGAAAAGAGGAGGGCGGAGCCCTCCTCTTATAAAAAAAAGAGTAAGCCCTGCGGGCCCATCTATTTCAATACTTCCACTTAAAAAACATATTTCTCTTTAAATATAAATTTAAAACTATATATAAAAACTCTAAAAAACTCCCAAATCCCACGATAAAACTATATACTCTATAAAAAACCTAAACTAAAAAATTCAAATATAATAATATATATAATTTATAGGTTTTATTTAATTACTAAAATTTAATGGCTTTATTAAATATATTATATTTAATATATATTTAATATAATATATATATAATTTTAAATTATATATAATCCTAAATAAAACTATATATATTATAATAATAGTATTAGTTTTAGTAATCAAATAAAATTTATAAAATTTATAAATTATTATAATTAAATTCCAAAAAATATTTTTGGCAATGTTTAGGATTTTCTCAAAATTATATAAATTCATATATTAAAAAAAATCCCAAATTTTATTTTTTTCTATAATTTATTTTTAAACTTCTATTATATTTTTAAAAAACTTAAATTTATTTTAATAAAATATTTTGGTTAATTTATCCGTTATTTATTTCTTTATAGTTATATACTAAAAATCTACTATACCTACTTTTACTTATTTTTATATAAAATTAAGTTATATATTTATATATTTTATATAAATATAAAAAATGGAATTCTTTGCTAAAATAATAGTTTTTTAATTATTATAATAAATAATTATAATTAGAAATTAGCTATTTTTTTTAATTTTAATATTTTCCTAAATTTTCTCCAAAAAAATTTATAATTAAATAGCTTTTTTAATAATTTATATTTAATTAATATATTTTATTTTATATAAAAAAAAACAATAATAAATTAATATTTAAAAAAAATAGTTAATTGTTTTATTATTTATATTAAATATATAATTAATTATTAATTATTAAATTTTTTAATTTTTAATTTAATTTAATTTAAAATAATTTACTAAAACTAAAAAATTTTTGTAAAAAATAAATTAAAAAAATAGTATATTTTAAAAATATCGAAAAAAAAAATTTATTATTATTTAATATTATTTAATTAAATTAACAGTGAATTTACTTATTAAAATAATAAAAATAATATTTAATTAAATTCTTAATATAATGTATATTAAAAAACTTATGGTATTTTAATAAATTTAATTTATTAAAATTAATATTTTATAATTAATATTAGTAAATATAAACTTTAAATAAATTTTTATTAACATAATAATATATTTTAAATTCTTTATATTACAATTCCTAAGAACCTTTTTTAAATTTTTTTTTAGCTAAACTTTAATATTTTTTATAATTGATTTTAAATGATTTTTATTTTAAAATAATATAAATAAAGTCTTAAGTCTAATATATAAAAATATTTTAAAAGTTACTTTTTTAAAATTTAAAATTTTTAAAATTTAAGTTAATAATTAAAAAATTATTTATATAAATAATAATAATAATATAATATCTAATAAAAACACTAAAGTTAAAATCTAATAACTTATAACTAAACTTTTCCAAATAATTAATAAAAATATTATACTAAATTTATAAAAATTGTTTAAATTTATAAAATATTTTGTTTAAAAAATATTTTTTAAAGGTTCCATTTTTGCATTTAATTAATTAATTAATATAAATAATTATATTAATATTCCTATAAAAAAAGACAATTTTTACATTTATTTATTCTATTTTATAGTCCTTAGCCGCAGCAAAAGCAAAAATAACCTTATAATTTATTAACTTTATTATAAAAATAAATCTTTTATTATAATTAAAAAATTTTTTATTTAAAGTTATATATTATTTATTTAGTTTTATAACGTAGAATTTTTTTTAAATGTCCCTATTTAAATTTAAATATTTATTTGCTTTTTAATACAATATAATTATTTAAAGAATTAATAAATATTTAAGTATTAATTTTTATTAAAAAGGTATATTTATTTTTAATAATTTATTTTTATTAATCCAAATTTTTTAATTTATATTTTTTTAATATATATAATTTAAATAATTTAAATGAATTAGTTTATACTAAAAAAGCAATTAAATTTTATTAAAAAATATTAATAGCATTAAATTTAAAATTGCTTCTTCTTCAAAACAAAGAAAATCATTCTTTTTAAAATATATAAACTAAAAATTAGTACTACTCCAGCATCTTTTTTTTTATCCATAAATAATTCAATGATCCTAGAATTTTTAAAAATAAAAGATATTAATAACAAATGATTTTATATTACTAAAAATATAACATTATAAATATTACTAAAACCGCCTAATAAAAAATAATACTTACTTGATAGCAAAGAAAAATCTATAAAAAAGCCATTATTAATATTTTTTATATTTATTTCCAAACTAAATTTAAAATATAATATTTATTATATAATATTTCGAAGATATTTTATAATAATTTCTTTAATATTAAATTTATTATTTTTATTTTTATTAAATATATCTTCTTTTGAATCTAATACCAAAAAATTATTATTATCTAACTTTAAAATATAAAGCTTTTGGTATTTAAAAAGTAGATTTTTTATAATATAGATATTATTATTGTAAATGATTTTGTCCTCCGATGTAAAAATATAATAAATATAATTTTTTTTAAATTCTATTAATATTTCTAGTAAAATATTGTTTTTTATATATTTTCTTTTTTTATTAATTATGTTTTATGCTTTAAAACTAAAAATCCTAATATAACCTAAATCTAATTTGTAGTAGTTTATAGCTTTAAATAAAATTATATTAATAAAATTATAAAAATTTTGATTATAGAAGTAATTAGTGTAACAAATAACTTTAGGCTAAAGTTTTTTAGGGATTTTTGATCTTTTAATTATTATTTTGGTTTTAATTTAAAAAATTATATTATATTTTTTTAAAAAATCATTTATTTTAGGATTATAAAATTTTATAAAATTTTATAGAATCTTTTTTGTTTAAATAACCGCCTAGAAATTAAAATCTTTTATTTCCTTATTATTATTATATAGTTAATGAATTTATTAGCCGGATTAGTAAAAGATTTTAATAAAATAAAATAATAGTTTAAATATTTTATTTTTATATTTTATTTTATATATTTTATTAAATTTAATATAGTTATATATAATATAAAAGAAATAGCGGACTTTAGTAAATCCTATAATATATATAAAATTTATTATATTGATATAAAAAAAATTTAAAATTTTTTACCAGACTTAATTTTAAATCTATAAAAAATATTATATATATAGTTTTATAAATATACAATGTATATATAATAATATTTAAAATTTTGCTTTAAATTAATACCAATAACTTAGTTTATTAACTTTTTGATATTTTATTTCCTCAAATACCCTATTTAAATATACTAAACTTAAAAAATAAAACAAACAAAATATTTAATTTTTATTACTAATATAATAATATATTTAAAAAAAAAATTAATATTTAAACTAAAATAATAAAAAATATTGACTAAATATAAATAAATATTATTATTATTTATTTTATATAAAATTTAAATTATTTCTTTATTAGTTAATTAAATTTTAATATTTTAAATAAATACCTAATAAACCAAAAACATAAACTCCAAAAAAAACTTTTGATTTTTATATAAATATATTATATAGTTTATATTTAAAATTCATTTAAATTGAATATTAAATATACTATTATAGTTATAATTTTTTTTTAAAGTTGGTTTTAAGCTTTTTATTTGAATCTTATTTTTTTTATTGTTTTTTAGTATTTAACCATTTTTTCCTAAAAAAAAAAGTTTTTTATCTAATATTTGATTATTATATAATTAAACTTATTATAATAAATATAATATTAAATTATTATTATTTAAATATTATTATTAGTAATATTTTAAAAAATTACATTAGCTAGTATAGCTATATTATTCAATATAATAACTTTTTAAATTTATTTTTATTATAAATTTAAAAATAAAATAATAATAAAATAATAATAAAAATATTTTTTTAAAAATATTTTTTAATTATTTTAAAATAAATCCAAACCTTAAAAATAATAAATAATAATATATATTAAATAAAAAATTATATTATTGTTAATTTTTTAAAATTTATAATTAATAAATTTAAATTTATTTCTATAATTAATAATATTTTTATAGTTTTTAAAATAAAAGTTATAAAACTAGCAAATTAAATCAATAAATTTATTTATATTTTTTTATATTTTTGAAAGATATTTATAAAATTTAATAATTATTTAATTTTAATGTAAAAAACAAATTTATAATAATTAAAAATAATAATATAAATTTATATTTTGCTTTTATTATATTTATTTTTAAAAACTTTAAATTTTTTTTTTAAAATATTCCCAAACTTATATTAAAAGAATATATATTAAAAAAACACTAAATTATATATATAAACCTAAATAAAGAAATTAAAACGGCTTTAGGGCATATTCAAATCTTTAGAAAATAAACTATTCTCTAATAGTTTTATTCTACTCCGTTCAATTATTGCTGCTTTCCAAGCGGTCGATATTTATAAAATTAAAACCGCCTTTGCCAATTGTTCCTATATTTATTTCCTTAGTTGCTATAATATCCAATAATAATACTTTATAAAAAGAATTATTTGTTTTAATTTCCGCAAAAGGTTTTTTATATTTAAAATATATAAAATATATATAAAATTCTATAGTACTAAAATTAAAAGTAAAAAAACAATAACATTAAAAAATAAACTAAAAATATTAATATATAATATTAAATTTTAATGTTATAATAAACTTAAAAAAAAAATATTTTTTTATTAATAAAACAAAATTTATTAATATAAAATTTAATATAAAAATTTTTAAAGTTTTTTTATAAATTAAGTTTTTTAATAAAAATTATTAGTAAATTTAATTAATAATATTTAATTTGGATTTTAAAAATATTAAAACTTTTTAATTTAAAAAATAATTTAAAAAATATTATATAATAAATAAATATTAATAAATTTATATAAATATTATAAATAAATATTTAAAAAAAATTAGTTTTTAAATAAATAATAATATAAATAATAATAATAATTATATTTTAAAAATTTTAATTTTAAATCTAAAAATAATTATAAAATTAATATTAATAATTTTAATAAATAATTTTTAAATATATTATTAAATTTTTTATTATTAAAATAAAAATTTTAATATTTAAATAATTTAAATAAATAATTTTAAAAATTTCAATTAATATAAATTATTATTTAAAAAATTTAAATTTAAATAAATTAAATTTAAATAAATTAAATTTAAATAAATTAAATTTAAATAAATTAAATTTTTTTGAATTAAATTTAAATAAATTAAATTAAAATAAAATAAATTTAATTAAATTAAATTTAATTAAATTAAATTTTTTTGAATTAAATTTTTTTGAATATTTTTTTTGAAATTATATAAAATATTTTTTGAAAAAAAACAGAAAACTTTTATAAAGGCTTCTGTAGGTAGACAAAACAGCATTATATTAAAAATTAATGTATTAAATATAGATATTTTTAAGTAATTTGGTTTTTTATTTAAAAAGTTATAATAAACATATATATAAACTATTTAACTATTAATAAAATTTATAAATTTATAAATTTTTTTAAAAAAAAAATTGGTTTAGTTTTATATTAAAAACTTATTATATTAAAAACAAAATAAAACTGTTTAATTAGTTTTATTCAGCTTTGTAAAACATTAAAATCAAAGTTTATAATAGTGTTTTTGCTGAAAGTTATTAATTAGAGAAGGTGGGCGAAGCCTACCTTTTTATAGATAAGGCCCTGCGGGCCTTAACTAATAGTATTCTTTTTTAGAAAATAGGGCATTATCTAATATATAAAATATAAAATATAAAATATAAAAGCTTTAAGTTTAAGATTTAGGATATTAATATTTTTTAATTAAACTCTAGGAACCGCAAATAACTCCAAATATTGTTGTAATAAGTGCATTGTAGAGTATAAAATGGGCCTACGGCCCATTTTATATTTTATTTAATTGGATGGCTGGGAGCCTCTGCGGAGCTCCCAGCCACCCTCTGTCTATACTTTTAATACTTTTATATAAATAAAGGAGGTATTTAAAACTAAATATAAAAGCTAGGCGGTGCCAATGGCTCCTATATGCTCCAAACGAAATAGCTATGTTTTCAGTAAAACCTCTACACGCAAAACCCAATAAAACAAAAGCAATATCAAAAGAAAAAATTAGCGGCCAATATAAAACAAAAGAAAATATAAAATACAAAAAACAGCAGGACTAAGTGTTGCTAAATAATAAATATTACTATAAATGGCTATATATAAACTAAAAAATAATCCGGATATATTATATTCCAAAATAAATCAAAATAAATATAAAATCCAATAATCGGAATAAATTATGGCTTTATTTATAAAAATTTTAAAAGAAATTTTAATCTTTTTTTTGGATAATAGACTATTAATATATTATATAAATTAATAATTAGCCTATTTACCAGAAGCTTTTATAAACCGAATAAACTGCCGGTTGGCCGGCTTCTAGGCAAATAGCATACTTCGTATTTAAGGCGGCGGTTTATGTTATAATAAGTGCATTATAGAGTATAGAATGGGCCTACGGCCCATTCTATACTCTGCTTAATCGGGTGGCTGGGAGCCCTACGGGGCTCCCAGCCACCCTCTGTCTATACTTCTAATACTCCCATATAGACAAAGGAGGTATCTAATGCTACGGTACAAGGGCTGGATGCCAGTAGCTCCCACATACTCAAGGAAATCGAAAAAACATAACAAAAAGCCCGAACAGAATTTTTAAAAACCATATATATAATTTTTAAATAAAACTTTTTTTTCTAAATTTATATAATATTAGATTTTTAAAATTATTATTTAAAATGCATTTTACTTTAAATAATTTATTATATTGCCGTTAATATTAAAATTTAAAGTAATAAAACGCGTTTCTGCATTTGTAAATATAGTAAATTAAACCTTTATCTTTAAATATTATTATAAATAAATAATACAAATATTATTTTTTTAAAAAAAAAACATTAAATTTATTATTAATTTCCAAAAAACCATAGACTTCGGTTTATTGCTTTTTAAATAAATGCGCATAGCCTAAAACCACTTTTAGCTAATCCTAATATAACTTACTAATAACATTAAATAAATCAAAAATAATATATATTTACTTAAGCTAAAAGCCACTATATCTAAATCAAAAAAAAAATGCTATAAATAACCTTTAATAAAAAAAACTAAATATATTTTATTTAAAAAGTAATAATGCTTTTTTTTGCTTTTTCCGCAAATCTTAAATTAGTTATTACTAAATTACTAAAAAACATAATCTTTTAAATATCAATTAAAAATTAATAAATAATAAATATTTTATAATCTTTAAAAACCAACTAAATATTTATAAATAATTTTAATTATTAATTTAAAACTAATAATATATTAATTAAAATAATAAAAATATAATAATTTTCTTTAGAAGATTTTAAAATTTATATAAAATTTAGTTATAATTTAAAGATTATTATATAATATATAACCAAATGGCTATATATCTACGGATTATAAGCTAAAATTATATTATATTTATATAATATATTTATTTATAATATTTTAATTACTTTAATTTTAATATTTATAAAAAAAAAAATTATTTATATAATAATACTAATTAATAATCATTGGTTACTAATTATTACAAAAATTATCTAAATTAAATAACTATAAAAAAAAAAAAAAATATAAAAACTATTATATTAATAATAATTTTATTTAATTATCCAAAAAATACCAATATTTTTATTAATTATAAATTAATATAAAATAGTTTTAAAAAAAATTATATTTATTATAATTATATATATTATTTATTTTAATATAATAAATGTCAAAAATATAAATATATAATATTCCAATGCCGTAATAGTCTTAGATGCGGTTTTTATACAAAGGGTTATTCGAAAAAAAACTGCCTTATAATATTCTATAAATAATATATAAATTATAATAAACTATATTCTATATAAAGTAAAAGCTACCCCAAAAAAAAATAATAATATTACAAACTTTATTTTAAATTATTTTTAAAATAATAATTAATTCCAAATTTAAAAAAACTAATAAAAATAATAAAATAATAATAAAATATAATAAAAATAAATTTAATTTTAAATATTTTAATATTAATAATTTTCAAAAAACTGTTGAAGGTGGTCATGTGACATGACCATGTCACATGACCGCATGCAAGCTCACAGTGTATATAAGGAGGGCTTCGCCCTTCTTTAAATAATATTAAACTTAATCCTTTTTATTCTTAATTTATTATATATAATATATTATTTAATAAATTATAAGCTTAAATAAACTTTTTTTGAAAAACTAAGTTATATTATTTTTATAAATAAAAAATATTTTTTAATTATATATATAAATTAGATTTAATTTCCAAAAAATCCAAGTAAAATCCTTTAAATAAATTGTTTATTTTAATTTATAATATTTTTTATATTTTAATAATTTAAAATTAAGTTTTTATAAAAATAAAATGCTTTTTTTAATATTTCAAAAAGTTTTACCGCTGTTAAAACGCTAAAATGGACTTGTATTTATGGTCCTAACGCATTTTCAAAATTAAACAAATAGTTTTAAATAACCTTAATTTAATAAAAATAGTAATTTCCATTTGTTTCTATTTTTATTTTTAGTTATTTATTTTTATTAAAATTTAATTATAATATAAACAATAAAAGGATTTAATAACTAGGAATTTCGAAAAATATTTAAATAAACATTTCCCAAAAATAAAGATTTTAAAAATACTAATATAAAAATCTATATTATTATTTGATTTTTTTATTTTTTATATTTTAAACTAAATTTATTTTTTTATTATATTAAAATTTTTATTTAATTTTTCAATATAAATTAAAACTAAAACTTTAATTTAAATTATATTTTAAAAAATAACTTATTTTTTGAAATATTTTCTATTAAATTTTTCCTAAAAGGAAAATTTAACCTTTTATTTCCTAGATTATTTTTCGGATTAAAAACTAAACAATTATCTTAGAATTTTAATTCATTAAAAAAAAATATTATAAAATTAATATTAAAACTTATTAAAAGATTTATTTATTTTAAAATTATAATAAAGTTTTAATATAGTTTTAAAAATAAAAACTTTTGCTTTTTTGGTTTTTATCGCTATTTTAAATTTTAATAAAACTAATTAAATAAATTAAGTTTATTATATTAATAATATTTTTATTAATAAAAACTATAAATACCAAAAAATTATTAATAATATCTTATTTAAATTATTTTAAAAGCAAAATAAAAATATTAATAATTTTATTAAATAATAAAATATATAAAAAAAGCTTTAAATTATAGGCCATAGTATAATAATAAGGAAATTGGGTTTTATTGTTTTTAATTATATTAAAGCAAATAAATTAAAATATATAAATAATGTTTATATTAATTCCGATTTTATTATATTTTTTATAAATCTTAAAAAGCGATTTTGTTTTTAGAATATAATTATTTTTTATTGTTTTTAAATTAAATTTTTTAATTTTTACTTTAAGAATATAGCTAATATCTTTAAATATAATTATTTTTTTATTTAATTAAAAAACGAATTTATACTTTTTTCTTTTAATATTATTTTATCTAAACTTTAAATAATAATTTTATATTTTAATAATTTATTTTTTGCTTTTGATAATTTTAAGTTTAATTAGGTTTTTATTTATAATTATATTAATATTGCAAAAACTTCTGCTATTTTCAAAAAATTTATATAAACAATATTTAAAGAAAAGTAGCTCTTTAAATAATCCTTTTTGCATGTTTTTTTTTTGTGTATTTCTAAAAAAGAAAAAAAAAGAATAAAGGAAAAGTTTAATAAGAATACAAATAAAGTTAATTTGTAATATAAATATTATAAAAAATTTTATTATATTAAAAATAAATATATAACCAAATATTTTTATTTTAAAAAAGCTTTATAAAATTGTATAAATAAAAAAAAAAAAACCATAAAATTTAAATAATTAAAAATAAAAAAAATAATAATTAAATATTTTAAAAAAAATCTTAATAATATAATATAATAGTAATTTGTAATATAGTTTAAAAAATTTTTTAATTTGTATTTAATATTAAAATAAATATTAATTAATAATTAAATTTTTGGAATTTTATTTGGTTAATATATATTCGTAATAGTATTTTTTCTAGACCTAAATTAATAACAAATTTTTAAATTTGCTGCTAATTTAAAAAAATTAAAAAAGCCTTATATGAATATAAGTTTGCAGTTATAGTATTCTAGATTTTATTATTAATTATTTTTATTTTTATAATTATTGTTTTTATTGGCTTTTTTTAAATATTTTAATACTTTTTATTTTAAATTATTGGTTATTTTTTTTATATTATAAACTTATAGTTTTTAATTTTTATTTTATATATTATATTATTTTTGATTTTGTTTGCTTTTATAGATATTAATATATTAAAATTTTTATTTATTTCTAAAAATATATAATATATATTTATATTTTGAACCTGGAATTCTTTGATTATTTCTTTTATATTAAATAATAGTTATATTTTGTATATATTTTATTACTAAAAGTTCTTTTAATTTATCTAATTTTTAAACTTTAGAAATATATATACTATTATAGGCATTAAAAGCATTTTTTTTAAGTTTTATAAAAAAAAAAAAATTTTTTTTTACAAAATATTAAAATAGAAAAATTATATGGTTTTATATTTATAATATTATTTACTATTTTGACTTAAATATTAATTTTTTATTCTATTTTATGCTTATTTGAAATAATATAGATATTTTATTTTGCAATAATAAAATTATATTATTTATATAATTTTTTAATTTTATAATTTTTATTACTTTAATTTATAAAAAACTTTTTTGTTTAAATTTAGATTTTATTAAACTTAAAAATTTTATTAATTAACTAAATTATAACTATTAATTATATAACTTTTAATAATACTATTATATTTATATAACAAAGTTTCAAAAAAAATTCCAAAGTTTATAATTAAAATAAAAAGTTGTATAATACTGTGCTATAGTTATTTTTACTATAAAATAAATTAATATAATATAATACAAATAATTCAACTACTTTAAAAAAAAAAATCTTAAAAAAATCAAAACTATAATTAAAAATTTTTATTTTTAATTTTTATTAATTTTTTATATTTATAAAATTTATTTAAAAAATTAAATAATATATATTTTTTATAAAATATATATTACTTTTAAATGCTATTTAAATAAATTAATTTATATAAATATAATTGGTTTTTTATATTTTACTAAAAATAAATCCAAATATTTTATTTATTTTTATTATAATAAAACTAAAAAAATAAAATACTATATAATAAAATATAAATATAAATCCATAGTTAAATTTAAATTTTTTTAGGTTTTGAAAAAAAAATATATTATATACCTAAAAACAAATAATATAAAAAAATTTATTTTAAAAGATTTTTAATAATATTTAGTTAAATTAGAAATTAAATTTAAACTTTTAATCTTTTATAATTTTTAAATAAATAATATAGTTAAATAAATTAAAAAAATATTTTGGAATATTATTAAAATATTATTTAAAAACTTTGATTTTCAATATAAATAATAGTTAAAACTATTTTAGATTATTATTTATTTTTATATATATTATTTATATAATACTATTAATAGTATCTCCTATAAAACAATAAATCTTTGCAAATCCTTTATTAATTATTTAAGGATTATTAGCTTTTGCATATAGTTTATCATTAGAAAATTAAACAAAAAAAAACCCAAAAATAATTAAATTACTAAAAAACAATTTATAAAATATAATAAAAATTATATTTATTATATTTTCAAAAACGACAATTATATTTATAAATTAAATAATATTTATATTATAAAAAAATGTTTTATTATGGTTAAAAAAGAATTATTTAAATATAATTCTATAAAATACCTAAATACTATTTTTAATACAATTGACTTAAGATTAATGCCTAAGCCTGCCTTTAAACGCCCTGCGCCAACTGCGCCAAACAACCTTACACTAAAACATATAATGATTCTTAATAATAACAATAATAAAGCTACTAGGCCCATCCAAACCTTTAAACCGTTGCTAACCGCGAATTAAAAACAAAAAATCCCTAAAACTCCAAGATTTTGGACTTTTTCGCCTAATTTAAAAATGTTTAATTATTTTATTTCTTTTTTTTTTTTAAAGCCTTAAATAATGATTTTAGCAATATATTTAATATACATTTTAAATTTATTTATTCCAATTTAAACTTTTTCGATTCCATTGTTTTAATAAATCTTTTCGTTTAGTAAAATATTTGCTTTTTAAATAAAAACAACTAGGCCTTAAATAACCTTTTGGCCTTTGCCGCTAAAGTTATTTTTGCTAAAGTTAATACTATTAATCCCTATGAACCTCGCAATTTTCAATAGGCTATAAATAATAATAATTCTAATAAATAATTTGCCACTATAAAAAAAAAGTATAATTTACTTTAAAAAAATTAAACTTAGTTTTTAGTTAATTATCCAACAAATCAATAAGTTTTATTTAAAAAATAAATATATAAACACAAACAAAGCTTTTATAAAGAAATTATCCGGTATAAAGCCCGCTAAATAATATAGGGAAATTAACAAAAAAAAAATTAATTTTATAGAAATATTTGCTATTATAGTTAAACCAATAAACTATAAATTGATTTTTGCTATTTCAATTGCTTTAGATTGGGAAATAAACTAAATAAATATTAAAATGGCATTTTTATATAATAAAATTAAAAAGTTTATTTATATAAAATAATCAACTAAATTAAAAAATGGTAGTATTAAAGTCTACAAATTAAATTAAGTATTTTATAGTTTTAAATAAACTCCAAAAATCTAATACCTTATTTTATCAATTTTTCTTAAAAATTTTAACTTTAAGCCTTTAAATGCAAATATTAGCATTTTCTTTAAAAAAAATATTATTATTGTAATTTACATCGATGATCTTCTTATTATTAAATGTAACCACGCCGAAATTAATACTATTAAAAAAGCTTTTAATAATTGTTTTTAAATATTTAATTTAGGTTTAATTAATTATTACTTTAATATAATAATTATTTGCAATTGTTTTAATTATATCCTTTGCTTTAAACAATAAGCTTATATTAATAAAATACTAAAAGATTTCGAAATAAAAAACTATAAAAATATTAAAACCCTAATAAATTCAAAAAAATTAGATTTCGTTTCTATGCCAAAGGACTATTTGGCACTTAAGTTAATAACAAAAGAATATTAGTAGTTAATTGGTTTTTTAATATATGCTATATTTGGATTTTGCCTTAATATTATATTTATAATATTAATAATTAATTAATTTGTATTAAATCCAATTAATAAACATATAGCTACAGCTAAAAAAATTCTTTAATATTTTTGCAAAACAATAGATTATAAATTAATTTATAAAAATAATTTAAAGAACTTAATTGGATATTTAAATATAAATTAAACTAAATGCAAAAATATATATTACTTTATAAATAGCTATATTTTCAATATTAACAACAGTACTATAAACTAGTTTTCTAAACGGCAGCAAATAGTTTTTCTTTTGTTCTATGAATCGAAACTTAAAGCAAAAATATAAATTATAAAAAAAAATTTTTAACTAAAAAATTTTTTAGTTTAGATTTTATAATAAAATTAAATTATTATAGTTATTTATTGCAATAATCAAAAAACAATAGTTCTAGCCAAAAAAAACTGTTTTTATATAAAAACCAAATATATTACCAAAAATAATAAATATATCTAAAAAACAATAATAAATAAAAATATTATTTTAAAATACATTTTTATAAAAAAACAAATCGCTGATAAATTAATTAAATTATTTTTAAAAAATATATTTAAATATTTCTATACTTTAATTGATATTTGTAAAATGTTTTAAATGCCTAATATATAATTAGTTTTAATATTTATAACATTTGATTTATTATAAAAATCAAATATAACCTAAATTAATTCTATATAACTTTTAAAGTTTTTTATATGTTTTTTTGTATTTAAAAAACATATTTTTTAAATCTAAATGGTTTTTATTATAAAATATATAAAATATTATTTAAAATAATTTAGTGGATTGCGGTTCGCCCTGTTACCGAGACCGTATGGCCCGTGCGCTACGCTAATAAAAAGCTTTGTATATATGCATTTCTCTTGACCTTGCTTTTTTTCCTTCTTTAATAAAAAACCTTTAAGCTTTACGAAAATAATACTGCCGATTTGCTTTTAAATCTATTATAATTATGTTTTTTTAATCGAAGTAAAATATAAAATAATTGATTTTTGCTATTCTATATTTTTTAATATTAGAGAATTATATGGAAAATTGCTTTTTAAAAATATTTATATTTATTTATATTTATTTTTATTATTTTTATAAGTTTTTTTATAATATTAATAATAAAAACAAAATTTTATTATTTTACTAAAAATATAATAAATTTCTTTAGTTTTTTGTTTACTATTTTATTAGTTTTATAAATAGTAATAAACAAATAAATTAAAAAAACAATTTTTTTAAAAAATTTATACTTTTTTTTCGATTTTTTAATAAATTTTTAGCCTATAAGGTCAATTAATATAATTTAAAAAAAACTATAGTATTTAGAAATTTAAAAAATAAGAATATTGTTTATATTAGTTTTTTTTATATAAAATCAAATAATTAAATTTATTAATAATATATAAATTAGTATTATTAAATTGCAATTTTTATAAAAACTAAAAAAAATTCCAAATTATAAATATATAATTTAAATATTCCTTTAGAATATTTAAATATTAAAAAAATAAATTAATAAAATTTTATATATAATATATAATATCATTAGATTTAATATTATTAATAGAAATATAAAGTCAAATTTAATAAAATTTAAATTTTTGGCAACCAAAAAAAAAAAATAATAGTATTTGCTTATAATATTATATAAAATAGTTTTAAAACCTTTTTTATTCTAATGTTTAAATAAATTAACTATAGGCATCCGAAATCTCTTGCAAAATAAGATTTGTTTTTTTAATTTTCTTTAAAACTAATAAAGCATTTCGGAACTTTTTTTGGTTCGATTATAGAATATTAAACAATTACAACTCCCTTAATATATAAAGCTTTTTAAATTTTTGCTAATTTTTTAAAATAATATTTTCCAAAGCTAGTCCATTAAACCGCCAAAGTCAACTAAAAAAATTTTAAATAATAAAAGAAATATTAATTTATATTATTAATATTAATATAAATTTTAATTTTAATTTTTAATTGCTTTTAGAAAATAATAATAACCTTTTTAAAGTTTAATTGAAAAAATCGGCATTTTAAGGAAAATCTTTGGCCTTGCTGCCTTTTGGGTTTAAAATATTAGACCTACTAGATTTACTTTTAAGTTTGCCGGTTATCTTAGGCCCTCCGGCCCCTGCACCAGAAAAAAAAATATTAAAAAACAAAGCTTTGGTATTTTCTTCCCCGAAAACACCTAGGTTCTTTAAACAAAAAAAAAAAAAGAAAAAAAAGGAAAAAAAAAACTAAACTATTGGGCCGGTTTTAGAAATAATTAAACTAATAAACTTTATTTTAATAAAAGTTTTTATTTGGATAATAAATATAAAAGTTTTGGTTAAATATTATAAAATAAAAAGTTAGATGCTTATGGAAATTCTTACTTATATATATTTACTACCCTATTAACCTTAAATGGAAATATTAAAGGTAATTATATAACATAACTATGTCACATAACCACATATAAGCTTACAATATATATAAGGAGGGCTTTGCCCTTTTTTAAACAATATCGAACTTAATTCTCTTTATTTTTAATCTACTATGCACGGTGTACCGCTCAACAAAAACTAGAATTTCAAATAAATATTTAAAATGAAAATATATTGCCGGAATTTTTAATTTTATTTGGATTTAAATTAATATTTTAAATTTTAAATATATTATATTATAATAAATAATTAATATTTTAAATTTATAAAAATAAAAATAGTTTAAATTCCAAAAATAAA
>QYSG01013380.1:0-16241 GCA_003988875.1 Lachnum nothofagi
CAGCCGAAGACAAAATCTAGGGCTCCAGCCTATGACGAATTCATTACGTTCGCCGGATGCGATGATTCCAGTGATCACATGGATTGGGAACCGAACAGTCCTCATCAGAGCGTGGAGAACGAGGATGTGCCAGACGACTTAGACGATGGTTGCGACCACTGGAGAGTGAATTTCTACGATGGTAGTGAGGCGATTGGAACTCTCTGGGCTTCAATTCAAACAGAGCTGCTCACTTACCGAAGACTAGGTACCCATGATACGTGGTTGTCGGCAAATTTCAACATGCAGTCACTCTTGGATGGTCTCAATCACGGCGGGCTTGTCTCCATACCGTTAGTTGAGAAAAAAATGATGAAGCCATTCTGTCGGTGTGGCAAATTTCTGGATGCCAGGAATAAAGCCTGTCCGTGTGTTACTGAAGTGTCTGAGTTTTACTTCTCTAATATGGAAGATGGGAAAAGGTCGGCATTTATAAATGTTCCAATTCAAGGATGGTTTGGGCTATATAACAGGTAACAGGGATACGAAGCGCTAACTTTAAAATATGCAAAGCAAAAAGCAAAATATAATTAATAATAAAAATTTAAATTTATATAAACATTTATTTTTGTTTTATAATTAATATAATTTAAAATATTTTTATAAATATTTTTATAAATTAAAGTTTATTTTTTGCTTTTTATTATTTATTTTTTGTTTTTTGCTTTTATATTATAACGGAGTGAATCGATTTATATATAACCAGAGTATATAATTACCCCGATTTTATATAAACTGCAAATAACTTTATTTTTTTAATAATATAAATAAAATTATATTTAATATTTGGTTTTTTAATTAAGCTTTGAATAAAACTGCCTATATACTAGATTTTATTAGGGGATTACCTTTTCTTTTGGCTTTGTATAATATATATTAATTATGTAATATAAACTTAATTTCTAGCTTTATTATTAATATAATTATAAATATATTATAACGGGGTGAATCGATTTATATGTAACTAGAGCACGTAATTACGCCAGTTTTATATAAACTACAAATAGTTTTATTTTTTTTAAATATATAAATAAAATTATATTTAATTTTTAATTTTTTAATTAAATTTTATTAAAAAAAATATGGTTTTATATATATAATAATTTATATAAAAAATAAATATATTTTATGGTTTTAAATATATAAAAAAAACCTATATTAAAAAAAACAAAAATATTTTTGGAATTTTAATTATTATTTTTTCTATATAATTCAAATAATAAATAAAATAAATAATATATTATTTTAATATTAAATATTCTATTATTATAACAATAAAATATATTATTAAATTAATATATATAATAAACTTTATTAATAATAGTTTTTTATTTTTTATATTTTATTTGGATTTTTATAATATAAAAAACTAAATTAAGTTATTATAATAAATATAATAATTTAATATAATAAAAATAAGTAAATAAATTAATATTTAAAACTTAAAAATTAAAATATATTAAAATATTAGAAAAATAAAAAATTTATTAAATATTGATTATATTTGAATATTTTAAAAATTACAAAAATTAATGTTTAAATGTTCTAAAAAAAAAGAAATTAAAATATTATAAATATTAATAGAATTTTTTAAATATTTTATAAAAAAAATAATCTAATAAAAAAAATCATAAGTTTTTAGAATATTAATAAGTATTAAAAATCTTTGGATTCTATAAAAAACATTAAATATTATTATTTTTTATTTTTTTTATTTTAAGTATTATAATTGTTTTAAAAAATTATATAATTATATAATATTTTGGAATATTTTTTTAATATAGTTTAATAATAATATTAATTAAGATATTTAAATTTACAATAGCACAAAAGCTACAAAGTTTAATAAATCAAAAAGTATTTTTTCTAAGTAATTAAAAAACTAGCTTATTAAATATTTAAAAAATTCTATTGAAAGAAATTCCGTTAAATAATTGAAAAAAAGCTATTGATTTAATAAAAATAATCTTATAATTAATATTTAAAAATAAATAATTTATTTAGTTATAATAAATCTAAAAAAGCCACTAAAGTGTTTTTTCCTTTTTTTAATATTATTAATTTTAGCGAAAAGAAATAAAAATAAAAATAAAAATAAAAAACTTTAAAAACTTTAAAACTTATATAAAAAAATATAAAATATAATAAAAATAATAAAAATAATAGTTTAAGCTTTTTTTTAATTTTAGAAATTTTAGAAATTTAAAAAATTCTAATTATAAAAATAAAAATACTTTAAATAAATAATATATAAAAATATTTTATTTTATACTATTTTTAGATAATTTAAAAAAAAAGTATTTTAATAATATTAATATTATTAAATATTTAAAGTTTATAAATTAAATTTTTTAAAAATATAAAATAATAAATAATTAAAATAAATATAAAATTTATAAAATATATAAAATCATTAAAAAACTTTTTGGTTTTTTAAAATAATTTATTATATATATAAATTTTAAAATTATAATATTTAAAAAATTTTGCAAAAACAATTATAATTAAATTAAATATATTTAAAAGAATTTAAATAAAATTATAATATAATTCTAAAAAAATAATAAAAAAAATTATTTTTTTTATAGTTAAATTTAATAATACTATTAAAAATTAAAAATAATTAAAAGCCAATTAAAAAAAATAATAAAAAATTATTAATTTATTTTTAAATTTATATATGATTTTTTAGAAGTTATTAAGAAAATTAAAAATAAAATAAATCGTTTTTGGAATATATATTAAATTATAAGAAAATAAAAATAAAATAATATTATTTAAATGTTTAGTAATTAAACTATAATATTATAAAAAAACCAAAAAAAAACTTATTAAATAGTTTATATAATGTTATTAAAAAGATTTAAAATTAAAATTAAAGTAACATAATAAATTTTATTTAAAAAAAATATTATAAAATATTATAAAATTATAATAAAATTAAATGTTGTTTTTTGTTTAAATATTTATAATATTTTGATTAATATATAAATAAAAGTATAAAATTATAAAATTTTTATGGATTTTAAAGTAAATGCTATAATTTCCAAAAATATATTAGTTTTAAATTAATCTATAAAAAAAAATCTAAAAATATTTATATTTATATAAAACCATTTAATTTAATTAATAAAAATAATATTTTAATATTTTAATATAATTTACTTTTAAGAAATTATAATAAAATTTAAAAAATATATATTTTTATAACTATAATAAATAAAGTATTTAAAATTATTAGAAAATCATTGAAAAAAGTAAATTTCAAATAAAATACTATTATTATTAAGAATAACTATATTTATATTTATAAAATTTTTAATAAATTTAATTTTGAAATTAATATAAGTATTTATCAATATATTAATTGTAAAGTTTAATTATTATAAAAAAAGTTTTTAATTTAAATATATAACAATAAAATCAATTAATATTAATAAAAAATTAAAAAATTTTAATAAATAAAGTTTTATTTTATAAAAATTAAAATCATTTAAAATTAAAATAATATAAAAATAAACTTAAAAATAAAAAGGTTATATAAAATAAAAGGCTTTTATAGTAAAATATGTTTTTTTCCAAAAAAGTTTTATTAACTTTAATTTAAATAGTTAATTTTAAATAGTTAATTTAAAATTAATAGCAATTAATAAAAATAATAATTTTAAATTAATAATTTTAAATAGTTTTTGTAAAATAATATAAAATTTAATAAAATTATTAATAAAAAAACTAGAATTTATGTAAAAATTTGTTTAAAAGCAAATCCTTTAAAATACAAATAATAAACAAATAACCTTTAAAAATAAATTTATTTATTTTGAAATTATTAATTTTAATCGCTTAAGGCCCAAATTTAATATAATTAATCATTAAATAAAAAAAAGTATAATAACATTCTTATTAATAAAATAAAAATTAAACAAAAAAAATTTAATAAATAACTAAAATAGATTTTTTTCAAAATCTTTTATAAAAAATTCAAAGAATATACAAATATAACCTATTAAAAAATCATTAATTTAAATATTTAAAACAATAAATAATATAACTTTATATAAAATAAACTAATAAAAATCTAAATTAAAATTTATTTAAAAAAAAAATAATAATAAATAATTATTTTTTTGAATTTTATAAAAATTTATAAAAAATACTTAGGTTATTATTTTTCTAATTTAAAGGTTTTAATTATTATTTTTGGAAATAATAAAAAAATATATATTAATATTAAAATTAAAGTTAATATTAGTTTAATATAATTAATTGCGGAAATATAATTTATAATTATTTATTTTTTGAGTATATATATAATAATATTTATAAAAAGGCATTAGAAATTTATAAAATATATAAATAAATTTTTTTTAATAATTAAAAATATTATTTATTAAATAAAATAAAATAAATTTTTAATATTGAATAAATAAAATAAATAAATTAATATTTAAAATTATTTATTATTTTAAAATTAATAAAATTATATAATTTTTAATAAATAAAACTAATACCAATTACCAAAAAAAATATAAAAAATATTTAAATTTATAATATTTTTTAATAATAATAATAATTATAATTTTAAAAATTTAGAAAATTAAAAATAAATATTATATATAATATAGTTATTTGGTATTAATTTAAATTCATAAATAAAATTCAAATTTTTTATTATTTTTATTATTTTAAATATTATTTTATTTTTACTATAAAAAAAATTTATTAATTTATTTATTAAAATAGAATATATATAAAATAAATTCTATTTTTTATATAATATAAATATTTTTATTAATATTTTTTCATATAATAAAATTAAAAAAGAATTAAAGGAAAAATAGTTAAACAAAGGATTTAAAAACAAATACTTATATTTATAGTAAAATATTTAAAATTTGCCATATTTAATATAAACAAATAAATTTAAATATAAAATTATTTATTTATTTAAAAGTTTAAAAGAAAAAAACTTTGGTTTTGTATATTATATTATAAATTTTGTTTATTTTAATACTAAAATAACTATTTGTTTTAAATTATATATTATTTTTTTATTATTTAACAAAAAAAGAATTTATAATATTATTTTTAAATATTTTATAATAATAATAAAATTAATACAAATACAAATATTATAATTTTTTTTATTAAAAAAAAACAAAAAGCAAATATAATGTTTTTAAAACTAAAATTAATATTTTATATAAAATAATTAATAAGAAAATATATTTGATTAATAAAGGTTTTAGGAATAAAAGTAAATTCAAAGAAAAATTAAAATAATACAAATTATCAAAAAGCAAAAACCATTTATAAGAATATATTAAAAAATATAAAAATAATATTTTTTATAAGGTTTAAAAATTCTAAAAAGATTTAAATATATATTTAAATATATAAATATTTTTAAAATAAATAATATTTTTATTTTTAATAAATAGAAATTTTTCTTTAAAATATTACTAATATAAAAAAAAACTTAATATTTAATTAAATGAAATATAGTATTATTTATAAGAATATTTTATTGCCAATTAAAATCAAAACTATTAAATATAAAGTATAATAAATTAAAAGTTATATTTATCCAAAATTATTAATATCTATAATTTAAAAAATAATAAAAAAATATTTAAAAAAAAATATTAAAATTTAATAAAAGGTTATATTAGAATTTTTAGTTTTTTATTATAAAATAATAATCAAAAACATAAATTTATAAAATATACTATTATATTAATAATTAATATATTTTCTAAATATAATAAATTTATTTTATATTTTAATAATAAAAAATTTCTGGAATTTAATACTATATATATAAATATTTATAAAATTTTAATATTATTATAAATTAAATAAAAAAACTAATAATTTAATTTATATATATTTTTAATTTTGTTTTAATAAATTTGATTTAATTAAATTTATTTAAAATTTAAAAAAAAAATCTTTAGTAACAAAAATTATAAAATATAGTAAAAAAAAACTAAAAAATATTATAAATTTATAAAACTTTATTAAAATATATATATACTTTTATGTTTAAATTAATAAATTCGGATTTATTACAAAACCTTTATATAAATTATTAAAAAAAAAGTAAAATAAAACTAAAAACTAATAATATATGGAATAACTATAGAAAAGCTTATTATTACATTTATATTAAAACTTATTTTAATAAATATAAATATTAAAAAATAGAAAAAATATTTTAACTAGTGAAATAAAAAGATTAATAAGATTTTATTTATAAAATATAAAAATAAACTTTAGAATTATACTAAAAAAATATATAATATTATAAAATAAAAAATCTAAAACATTTTAAAAACATTTAAAAAACTATAATTATAACTAATAAAATTTTTATTTTTATTTTTCATTAATATAAATATATTAATAATTTAATTATTTTAATATATTAATTATATATTAATTAATATAATTAAAATTATTTGATTTCAAAATCTATTATACTAAAAAAAAGAAATACATAATAATAAATGCTTTTTGAAAATTATTTTTTAAATAAAAAATAAATAAAATAATTTTAGCAAAATTAAAAATATTAAAATTTACATTAATAAAAATTAATAAAAAAAAATCTTTAGAATTTTTGGATTTTTATAAAATTATAATAAATAAATAAAAACCAATAAAAACCAATAAAAAAAATAATAAAATTAAACTATTAATTAAATAAATAAATAAAAATTTTAATAATAAAAACAGAAAGAATTATTTTATATTAAAATTAATATTTAATATTTAATATTATTAAATTACTAAATTTTAAATTATATTAAAAAAACCAAAAAAAATAATTATTATTTAAAAAAAAAATATTTTATTATAAGATTTTTATTTGGAAATTATAAAAACTATTTAAAAAAAAAAGTTTTAATTAAACTAATAATTAATTAAAATCAAATAAAACAAAAAATTATAAAAAATATATATAATTTAATAAAATATTATAAAAATATTATAAAAAAATAAAAAACTTTATATATAATTATTTAAAATATTAAAAAAAAACATTAGTTTTATTTTATTATTTATTAAAGGAAAAAATACCTAATTATTACTAGAAATAATTTTAATAAATAAATAAAAGCAAAAGCATTAAAAAAAACTATTATAAAAATTTTAAAAAATTTAATTTATTAATATAAAATCTTTTGGCAAATATTATATAACAAAAAAAATTTAAAAAAAAATTAATATATTATAAAAAAGATTTTTAAATTTTAAATAATTTAGATTATATAAAATTTAAAAAATAAATATTAAAAAAAAAATTTTAAATAAAACAAAACTAACAAAAATATATTTTAAAATTTTTTTTAAATTATTTATTTAATATAATAATTATTTTTATTTGTTGAATAATAATAAAAATACTATAATTAATAATAAATAATATTGCAATCCTATTGGCTTGTAGTGCTCATTTAGGGTAGAGCGGGTGCTTAGTCATCAACTGGGCATATAAATCCTTTATATAGTAGTTAACTAGATCTTTAATATATAACAATAATATATTTTCCCTATAAGCTTTAATTGCCATTATAATAAATTATAAGCCCCGCTTATGCCAATAACCTAGGAAAGTATTTTATGTTTTTATTTATTTAATTTATTTTTGTTATCTTCGATATTATAAAGCATACAAAGCCCTAAATATTGCAGTTATAGCAGTAGTTATTTCCAAAGTTAACAATTAATAATATAATTATTAAATAAAGTATATTTTTTATATAATTAATAATAGTAAATCTTCGAATAAAAACAAAGATATTATAAAACCAAAAAAGAAATTATTTTAAAAATTAGAATAATTATTTAAAAATAATATTAAAACAAAAAATAATAATAAAAATTATATTTTTAATATTATACTAAAATTATTAATATTTATATTATTAAAAAAATCTTTATTACTTAAGTCTACAATAGCTTTATTATTAGCTATATATATAAACTATATTAAAAAGTTATCATTAACTTTTGCTGCAATTTATATATCTTTTAAATTGATTTAATTAAAATTAAATTTAGAATATATATTAAAAAATATATTAGTTTATATTAAAAATTTTAATTTATATAAAAATATATTAGAATTTTTTTATAGTAGCAATAAATTATAATTAAATATTATAATATTAAATTTAATATTAATAAACTCTTTGTAATTGCCTAAAAGTTAAAAATACAAAAAAGCAAATAACTTTTTAATGTTTAAGCTAAAACTTAAAAACTTAGCCAAGTCGAATAGTTTATTAAAATGGCTAAACCTTTAAATAAAATCTAAAATACCCGAGGAAATAAACAAATAAAATAATAAAGTTAACAAAAATAAATTTTTAAAATAAATAAAATAAAAAATTATAAATTTAAAAGCAAAGTTATTAATTACTTATAATTTAGAAGAAAACTATAAATAATATTACATAAGCAAAAAATTCGTTTGGCAAATATAAAAAATTTTTAGTATTTAATATAAAAACTTTGAAATTATTTTTAAATATAATACTATTATTACTTTTAATTAAATTAAATATAAAAATTATAAATCCTTAGAATAATTTATAATTAACTTTTATAAAAATATATTAAAATTTATTAATTTCAAAATTAAACTATATAAAAAATAATATTTAATTATATTTATTATAATACTATTATAAACTTAGTTAATTTAAGCAAATTAATAATAGTCTTTAATTAAAAACAAAAATATTCAATTTAATTTAAATGCTTTAATTGCAAATATTACTAATAAAATATATAATAAAAAAAAGATTTTTAATAAAGGCGGTTTTGTAATATATAAAAATAAACCTTTATTAAATAAAAATAATAAAAAAATAATAATAATGAAAAAAAAGCTAGTTTTAATAAAAAATATTTAAATTGCCAGTAATTTAATTTAAGATATTTAAAAGAAAAATATTTTTAAATGAATTTAAAAGTTTAAATTAAATTTAAAAAAGCTACTAAAAAAAAATATATTTTATATTTTAAATTTATAAAAAAAAAAAATAGTAAAAATAACTAATTATTATTCAAAAAAAATAAAAAAAAACTGAAAAAAAACAATAACAATATAAAAAAATTTTTATTATAAATAAATAATTTATTATTAACGAATTTTTTTATTAGTGCGGTAAATACGCCATTAAACGGCAATAAATTGATTTATAGCAGCTTAATATTTATATTTTATTAAAAAAAAAAAAAAAATTTTATTAATTTATTTATTAAATTTAAAGTTATTAAATTAAATTTAATTATAAAAATATTAATACTAATATTTGCATTTTTTTTTATTTAATATAAAAAATTCTTTTTTAATTTAAAAGTATTTTGCTATATTTGTAATAATTTTCTAAAGTTTATAAATTATAAAAAAAATAAAAACCTTATTTTTTTAAATATAGTTAATGGCTAGGTTTGTTTTTACGGCATTGATATAATAAAGTTTAAATTAAAGTTTTATAATAATATAGTAAAAAGATTAGTTTTAAATAATATATTATATATACTACAATACTTTATTAATTTATTTTCCATTTAACAACTACAAAAAACAAAAAAATCTCTTAAAAAAAACTATATTTATTTCTTTTTTAATAATAAAAATAATATATATAAATTCTACATTTTCAATAAAAGTTTATTTATAATTAAAGAAAAACTAATAATAATAGTTATTTTATATTTATTTTTTACAATTTATTTATTACTAATAATAAAGAAAAAAACTAACATTGAATTAGTTTATTATTACTTTGGTTATTTTAGTCTAATGAATATATACAAAATATTAAAAATAATTATTAGAATAAAATTCAATAATAAAAAGCAAATTGCAAAAAAAACTAGATTTTATAATTTCTATAAATAAAGTCGTTTTATTCGCAAATAAAATAAAATGCCCCAACGGCATAAAAAACATAGAAATATATATATATATATTAATATATTTAAAATAAAGTTTAAAAATTTTGGATAAAATAAATATAATATATTATATATTAATAATATTATATATATATATAAATTATATATTATAAAAAATATTAAAAATATTAAAAATATTATTTCAAAATTTAATAAATATATTAAAATTTAATAAAAATACTTAAATAAAATCAAACAATAGTGTTTTAATAAAAGCAAAAAATATAATTTAAATAATATAATTAATATAGTGGAAAATCTAAAATAATATATAAAACTATTAATACTATATAATTTTTATTAGAATAAAATTTCGAAATAAACTATTTAAATTATTATAAATAAGATTTGAATTATTATATTTAATTAAATAATACTTTTTTTTCTATAGAATAAAATTGTGCAAATAATAGTATATATTACTAATCAAATAGTAATATTGACTTTAAATGATATTATGCTAATTTAAGCTTTTTAAAACTAAATTAATTCTAAAAAAGTATTTTATATATTAAATATATCGAATATTTATATTTTAAATTACAAAATATTTATCTTTATTAAAAAAAAGCAATGCATTATTACCGAAAAAATCAAAAAACAAGCTAAAGTTAATATTCTAATTAGCTATAAAAACTATAACATTTGGCGATGCTATTTACCTAATAGGCCAAAGCCGCCAATATCAGCCAATAAAATAGTAAAATCTTTATATATATATTTCAATAAAAAAATAAAAACTATAAAGCCATTCCCTGACATAAATTAATAATTTCCTATACGCAAATTAAACAATTCTACTAAAAACAAAAAATAAAAAAAAAGCTTTAATAAAAAAATTTACTTTAATAATTCCGGCAATAAAAAAAAATATATATATAATTAAAATAAAAAACTTAATTAATTGCTATAAAGCTTTTTTGAAATATTAATAAATATAAATTATTAATATAAATTTCTAATAATTTAAAATATTAAAGATAAATATTTCTTTAATAATTAAAATATTAATAAAAATGCAAAAATCTTAAATAAAAACAAAGATTTACCTAAAAATAAACTAAAAATTATTATATTTAAAAAAGACTATAGTTATCCAAAAAATTCAATTAATCAATAATTTATTATATTTTTTTTTAAATAATAATATATAATTTAAATTAAAATTAAAAAATTTAAATAAAATTTTTTTTTTATTATAATTAAAATTTAAGGTATTTGTAATTTAAGTATTTAATGGCCATATATACTAAAACCAAAGTAAGTAAAAATTCCGAAATAATAAAAGAAGCTTTAGTAGATCCAAATGCGCATATTTAAAAAGCCGCTATTCTAATAAAATATCGATTTTTACTAAAATATAAAATCTAAATGCTTATAAAATATAATTTAATTTCCTTTAATATAAAGGTAATTCTAAGCAAATTAGTATTTAAAATAAAAACTAATAAAAATAATAATATTTTAAAAGCCAAAATATAATAAATTATCAAAGGATTTTATTAATAAAAAAATATTAATTATAATTAAATCTTTGCTAAAATTGTTAAAAAAATTATATAAAAAATTATATTAGTATTTGCTGCAATGGAAAACTAGAAAATTAATCAAATAAATATATTAATAATATTTTTTAATTTTACTATTAATAGTAATATTTATATTAATTATTTACTATAGTAAAAAAAAAAAAAATTATTTTTATATATAATAATATTTATAAACTAAATAAAGCTTTATATAATTTAAAATAATTACTTTGCTTTTAGTAATAATATATATAAAATACAATAAAATTATTAGATTTTATATTTTTAAATAGTAATAATTGCATTTATTTAAATTAGGAAATTAAAATAATAGTTATTATTTATATTAATAATTTTTTTATTATAGGTTTTAATAAATTAGAAATTAATATATTAAAAATTAATTTTTATAAATAATTTAATATTAATAATATAAGATTTATATTTTATTTTATAAGAATATAAATTATTTATAATTAAAAAAAAAATTATTGTTTTTTGCCAAAATATATTTATTTATAAAATTTTAAAAAAGTTTAATATAAAAAACTATTGAAAGGCAAATATGCCAATAGAAGCAAATGCAAAAATTTGGTTAATTCCTAATACTAAAACTACTTTAAATAAAAAAATAATAAAGTATTAAAATATAATTGGATTTATAAATTATATTTTAATTTATATAAAATCTAATATTATTTTTTTAATAAAAATACTATTATACTTTTTAAGTAATTTTTTATTAGTATATATAAACAAAATATAATATATAATTATATATTTATTAAAAATAATTATATTAGTTATTATATTAAAAAAAAAGAATAGAATTAACATACTTTTAATAGGTTTTACAAACGTAAACTAAAGTAAAAATAAATATATTAGATACTTAATTAAAGTATAGCTATTCCTACTTGCAAAAGTAATATTCTATTGGTTATTAAAAAAACAAAACGTTGTTATTATATTAAATTTAAAATTAAAATACTACTTCTTAAAAAAAAAAAATTATTAAATAATATAAATTTGCAAAATTTTTTTATAATTAAAATATAAATCTAAAGATATATAAAATATAAATATCTAATATAACAATATAAAAACTTTTTCATTAGTAAAAAACCCTAAGAATTATAAGTGGTTAAAGTATATTAATATATATTACTATTAGATTTATAAAGCCGTAAATTATGGTTTTATTAATTTTTATTATATATATTCCGCAAATAACTTCATAGATAATTTAATAAAGCCATTGCCTAAACCGAAGTTTAAGGAATTCATTTAAAATATTAAGTTTATAAAATATAATTTTTAAATTATTAATAGGGATTTTTTATAATTTTAAAAATTAAAATTATTAAAATAAAATTAGATTAGTATTCGCACTAAAAAGTATATTGTAATTCTATTGGCTTATAGTACTTACTTAGAATAAAGCAAATGCTTAATTATTAACTAGGCATATAAATCCTTTATATAATAGCTAGCTAGGTCCTTAATATACAATAATAATATATTTTCCCCATAAGCCTTAATCGCCATTGCAACAAATAATAAATAAAAATAATAACTTAATAACTTAAAAATAAAAATTAAAAATTAAAAATTAAAAAATTAAAATAATTTAATTATTAATTATATTAATATAATATAATAATATAAATAATAATTAATATTTAAAAAAAAATTGTGTTTTAAAAGCCTAATATAAAATTTAAAAAATTATAATATATAGTTTATATTAAAAAAAATATTACTAGTTATTTAATGTTTAAAGCCATTAATAACCAAATATATTTATATATAATTAAAAACCAAAAGATTTTTAATTTTTAAAAATCAAAAACCTATAATATTTTTAAATAATTAAATTAATATAAATATAATTTAAAAATATTAAATATAAATATTATAAAAATTTAAAATCCAAAAAACTAAAAAGTTTTTATTTTTTTAATTTTTTAATATTTATAAAGAATAATAAAATTATTATTAAAATAAGTTTTAATCTATAAAAAGAAAATTCTAATATCTATATATTTAAATTAAAGTTTATTAAATTTTAGTAAATTTTTTATTTTGTATTTTATTATTTAAATAGTAAAATCCAAATAAAAATATAAAAATATTTAAAATAAAATTTAAAGTTTAATATAATAATTAATTTATATTATTTTTATTTAATTATAATAAAATCTATAAAATATTAAAATAAATATTTTAATTAATAATAAAAAACAAAATATTTTCAAAAACGAATATACCGACTAGCAAAAATATAAAAAAATACATTATTTTTTTTATTTTTAAATTTATTATATTATTAATAATAACTTTAATTTAATTAAAAAAAACTATTTTTTTTAAATAAATAATAAATTTAAATTTATTTAAGTTTTTTTATATTAGCATTTGTTTATTTTTAGTTTTATTAATTACTACTAAAAATTAATAAACATATTAAAGGTTACTAAATTGTAAAAATATTAAAAATTATTAGTATTATTATAAAAACTATATAAAATTAATATAAACAATTAAAAATATTTTTAATAAATTAGTAAATTTAATATTAAAAAACACTAATTTTGCAATATATATTAGCTTTTAATAATATATATATAATAGAAATAAGATATTAATATTAAATTAAAAAAAACATTTATTTAAAAATAATATATTTTATATAATTATATAATAAAAATATTTGTGTTATAAATACAAATAATTTTAAAGTATTTTTTTTTAAATTTATTTAAAAAAAAATATATATATATATATAAATTTTATATAATATTATAATATATTAATATATTAAATTTTTTGTTTTTTAAATTAGTAATAAATTTAATAAATTTATATTTAAATATTTATTTGAATTAAAAAAAAAAACTAAAATATATTATTTATAAAGTTTTATTAAAAAGGTATAGTTTATTTAATAAAAAAATATTTTTGGAAATTAGTATTTTTAGGAATTAATATTAATACTAAAATAAAAAGAAATTTAAAAAAAATAAAAATTAGTAAAGATTTACTTTTAAACTAAAAAATGAAGATTTAACTTTAGTTAACCGCAAAAAACAAAGCTTATTTATAGTTTTTTAAGATTAAAGCACTAATAATATTTTTATATTTTTATGATTATTATTATTATTATATAAATTTCTATTAATCTATAATTATTATATTTAAAAACTACTATTAATAATATTTTTAATTTTTTAATTTTATATATTATATTTTAAAATTTAAAAAATAAAAAATAAAAATTATTAAAAAACTATAATTTTTTATAAAAGTTATTAATAATATAAATTTAAATAAATATATAACTAATAATAAATAATAATTTATAATATTTTTAAATTTAAATTTTTAATTAAAATAATTAATATATTAAAATTAAAATAATTAAATTCATAAAATAATATATAAATTTAAAAATAAAAAAACTATAAATAATTTTAAGAAAATAATAGCAAAATTAAAAAAAAAAAACTTAAAAGAAAAATAATAAATTTATTTAGTAAATAATGATTTTTAAAAGAAATTTTAATTTATTAATAGTAATCATAATAAAAGTTTAAAATATAATTTCTTTTTAATAAAATTAAAATTTATAATAAATTAAAATATTAGAAAAAATATAGAAATAAAATTAGAAAAAGTAATAAAAGTAATATAATAATGAATTTTATTGTTAATATCCAAAATATAAAATATGTAAATAACAGTGATATTAAAGTTGATTTGGATATTAAAGAAATTATTTTTAATAATTTAAAAATAAGAAAAAAAAATAGGAAGCTTTGTATAAGTAGAAATTTTTTCTTTTTGAGAATATTATAAAAAAAATTATATTATTATTAAAATTAAAATTATAAAAATAATAAAATAGTTAAAAATGGTTTTTTTAAAAATTAGTATTTGCATATAAGTGCCATTAATATTAAAAATAAGTAATATTAATTTTGTAAAAATAATAAATTTAAAGTTATTTTAAAGTAATTTTAAACTTTTAAATAAAATTATATTTAAAAATAAATATAATAAAATAAATTGATTTATATATAATTAAAGTATATAAATTATAAATAGTTATATTTTTTTAAATATATAAATAAAATTATATTTAATATTTAGTTTTTTGATTAAGCTTTAAATAAAGTTATTTATATATTAGATTTTATTAGGGGATTACCTTTTTTTTTTTAGCTTTGCATAATATATTTAAAATTAAATAAATAAAATTTAATTTATATAAATATTTAAAATTATACTAATTATAAAATAAAAAATAAATACTTATATAAACTAAAATTTATTATTCGCTTTTTACTTTGTATACTTTGAAGTTGGCGCTTCGTATCCCTGTTACCTGCCATAGGGCTAGGGCACTAGCGTTAGCTAGTACTCTTAAATAGTCCTTCCCCATTACTTTGAGAATATTTCTTCTTCTTTCCCCTTTAACTTTGGATACTGGAGGTCTCCTCCTTAACAGGACCGGGAATTTACGATGCCTGTACTCGTGATAATAATTATTTTTCTTCTATGGCTTTATGTCAACGTTCCAGGACTTTGTACATCACGATCTTCTGCTCGCATAGAACCCCGGAATAGCCAGTCCGATTCTAGGCCTCGTTGGAGGAACCCTGCATCTTCCCCTTGAGTGTGCAGATTTGTTCATCT
>QYSG01013391.1:0-21617 GCA_003988875.1 Lachnum nothofagi
TTATTATTATTATTATTATTATTATTATTATTATTATTATTATTATTATTATTATTATTATTATTATTATTATTATTATTATTATTATTAATAATAATAATAATATTAATAATATTGTTTATTTTTTATTTTTTTAAAAACAATTTTGTTTTTATTATTAGAATTTTATTTGCATTTATTTTTATTTTTAATAAATCTATAATTGGATTTATTATAGTGGTTATTATTGCCATTAATATACTTGCTTTATTTTATTAAAATAATTTTGTTTTTACTATTAAAAGCCCGCCTTTATTTGCAATTAAATTTATTGCTAATAAACTAAATGCTAAAGTTTATTAAAAATATTTTAATAAATAAATTTAATTTTAAATTTTAAAATTTTAAAATTTATAAATATAATATATATTAAATAGTTATTAAATAAAATATAAAAAATTATTACCAAAAAAACAAACTTAAATCACAGAATATATAAGTTATTTTTAGTTTTTAGAATTATAACTAAATCATAAAATTAAGTATTACTAAAAACCAAATTTATATTTATTAATAAATAATTATTTATAATAAAATATTGAATATTTTTACTATAAATTACTTTTAAAACTATAGGAAAACTTATTAAAACTAATTTGGTTTATTTGATTATATTTATTATTATAATTTATAATATTTTTTAAATTATATTAATATTTTTATTAAAATAATTTTTTGGCCTAAAATTTTCTAGGATTTTTTAATAAAAAAACTTAATAGATTTATTTAATTAATATTTATTTTATAAATTATTAATTTAGTTTTAAGTTTATTTATATTAGCTTAAAAATGGCCTTTGGGATTTTTAGCTAATATAATTTAGTATTTTAGTTTTAAAACAAAAATATTTTTATTTTTATTTTTAGTATTAGTTGTAGAATTATTATATTAAAAAATAAAAAATATTATTTATTATATTATTAATATTTTATTTTATTTCTAAACTTTTATAAATAAAAAATAAATATAAAAAAAGTAATTTTATTATAAAAAAAATTATTTTCAGAAATTAATCTAAATATTTATATTAGTTATATTAATATTTTCACTATTGCAAATTTAATATATTTTATTAATTTAAATAAAAGATTTTTATTATTATTATATAATAATTTTAGAATATTAAAAAATAATTTTATAATTTTTATATTTTATGAAATATAAATATTTTTATATTATATTTTGGGTTTAAGGCTATTAATAATATAGTTTTAATTAATAGTAAATTTATAATTTATTAATTTAAATATTTATAGGTTTTAATAAATCTTAAAATTATATTATATAGTTATATTTTAATAATATTTAAATAAAATATATATAAAATTTGTTTTATAAGTTTAATTTAAACCTTTAAATATTATAAATAGAATTACTTATTATTAATAATAATATATATTTTTTTAAAATCGCAAAAAGTTATAAATACTATTAATTTTTTTTAAATAATATTAGTTATATTAGTTTTTGGGAAAAAGCTAAATCTGGAAAATAGAATTAAAAATGTATATATATTATTATTTTTTATTTAAATGTGTTTTTTTAATTTAAAATTAATAAATATATTAAATTTTTAAGATATTAAATATATTAAATATTTTATTTTTAATTTTAATTTTTAGTTTAAAAATCTAATTTTTCAAAATCACCAAAAAATTGTTTGTATTATTTTTAGAATTTATTTAAATTATAATATTTATATAAAAAAATAAATAATTAAAAAAATATTTTAAATATTTTAAAATTAATAAAATATATAAATATAATAAATTAAATATTATTATAATATTATTTAAATTTTAAAAGTATTTACTAAAAATATTTTTATAATTATATATTATTTTTAAAATATAATATTTATAATAAAAAAGCCAAAAAAGTTTTAAAATAAAATTATAAAAATTATAAAAAATTATTTAAATAATATTTAATAAAAAAAGTATTAAAAAATAAAATTTAATTAAAATATATTTAATTAATTAATTAAATTTTATTTATTTTAAAAATTAGTTATTTTACTTATTTTATTTTTTTTAAATTTTATTTTTTTAAAAATATAATATAAATTTTAGTTTTTAATAAAAGTTTTAATTTTATATAAATAATTATTAATATTTTATAATTTTTTTATAATTTTATTTATTTTAATATTTATAAAATTTTATAAAATTAATATTTTAAAAATAATAAAATATAAAAATAACAAGCCCATTTTTATACAATTATATATAAAATTTTTAATATATAATAATAATTAATTAAAATTAAAATAAAATTAAGCTTAAAAAATTTTAAAATGTTTGGCTAATATTTGCAAAGCTTAATATAAAAGTTCTATTTAATAGCAAATTTTATTATAATATATAAATATTAAAAAAGCAATTAATTTAATATAAAATAATAATATAATAAAATTATTAGTATATTTTTGAATATAATTAATTAATTAAATTTAAAAAATTATTTATTATTAAAAGCTTAATATAACCGAAATATCGTCAAAATTTAGCTTATTAATAAAAATTTAATATTTATTTAATAATAATAGTTTTTAATATAAAATAATAAAGTTTTTTAAAGTTTTTATTATTTTTTTTTGCTTATAAATATGTTTATAAATAAGCAAAAAAAGCAAAATACATAGAAAACTCTAAGGAAAAACAATTTTCTTTTATTTATATTATTTTCATTTGAAAGCCATTGAAATCTTATATTAAAAAACAAAATAATATTAAGTTGCTTCTTTTAATAAAACCAAATATTATTTTATTCTTATAAAGCTAAATTTATAGGATTATTATAGCCACTTAAACCATTATTTTAATACTTTTGAAATAATTTAAAATACCTTCCGAAAATTAATTAAAAACTTTATAAAAACTAAATAAACAAATCTTAGGGCAATAATACTAGTATAAATACTAGCAGTTATATTAATATATTTTAAATAAACTTAAAATTAGGCTTTAATTTATATTTGCTATATTAAAAATTTATTTGCTAAGTTATTAAAATAAATTAATTTTTTAATTTATTATAATTTATAAAAATACAAATACTTATATTTTCAATTATAATTATAATAATTGCGATTTTAATTCTTATATTATTTAATTTAAAAAAAAAGTATATTTTTTTTAAAAGCCGATTAAAAAACAGCTTTTATATTTTTAGAATTATATTTACTATTTATAATAATAGTTATTAATATTTCAAAAAAACCAATAATTTTATTTAATTAAATAAAAAAAATATTTAAAAATATTTTTTTGTAAAATACTATAATTAAAAAGATTTTAAAATAATTAATATATTTATTAATATTTTATTAATTAATAAATAAATTAAATATATTTAATATATTTAAAATTATTAGTTATTATATTAAATATATAATATTAGAAAATATATTTAAGTTATTACCAAAAATAATATTAAAATGCTTTTAAATATATATTAATAATTTAATGGTTTTTTTTTATTTTTTTAGAAATATCAAAAGTATAATATTATATATTATTTTATTTTTTGTTATAATTGCTTTTATATTTATAGTATTTGGCTTATATTAAAAATTTATTTGATTAAATTATTTATATAATAGGCATTTTAGTATTTAAAATCTTTAAAACTTAAATTTATTAAATATATTAAATATATTAAATAATAATATTTTAGAATATATTTGGATTTTTTTATTAAACAAATAAAATATATTATATTATTATAAAATAAAATTTAAAGAAATTTAAATTTCGCAAGTATTTTTATATAAAAAAAAATTTTATTTTAGAAACTATTAATTATTTTAAAAACATATTAATAAAAAATTATTTTAATAGTATTTATAATATAAAAAAGCAATGTTATTAATTTAATATAATTTTTTTGGAAAAAATCTAAGTTAAAATATATCTAATAAAAAAACTATTAAAAAATAGCAGTAGGATAAAATACTAAAAAAAATCAATAAATGTATGTTTTTTTTTTAAAAACTTATAATATATTTTTTATAAATAATTTTTAATTATTAATATAAAAGTAATAATGGATATTGCGAAATTTATAATTTGTAATTTATTGATTTATTTTAGAAAAAACATAATATAAAATAATAATTTAATAAAAATAAAACTTAAAATTTGAAATATTTTAATAAAATTAAATAATATAATAATATTAAAACAAAAATAATTGTAAACAAAATAAATTTTTTTTTAAAATAATAAGCTAAAAAAAGTAATATTTGTATTTTAACATTGGCCTTATAATTTAATAAAATTTCATAATATAAAATTTTTTAAATCTTATTATAATTATAAAAAAAAATCGAAAAATAAAAATTTTATAATTTATATATTATTAAACTAAACTAAAAAAAACTAATTAAACTTAGTTTTCCATAGTTTTCCCTTTTTAGTTAATAATTTTTTATATTTTTTATACTTTTTTCTAATGTTAAACATAAATATTTTAATATAATATTATTTATTAAATTTGGGAATATTTTTTTTATATATAAAAACTAATATATAAAAATATATTATTAAAAATAAATTGAAAAAACGATTATTTAAATTAAATAATTATAGTACAAATATTCTAATAACTTTAACAAAACTATTAAAATCTTTTGCAAAAAAATAAATTACTATATTAAAAAACATAATAAATTTTATATATAATATATATAAAAAAATTAAAATTTTAAAACTTTAAAAACCTAATTAATATTATATTATATATTTTTATATAATATTATTTGGTGTTTTTTTTAAAGTTTTTAAAATAATATTTGGAATATTATATATTTTGTAATTTGCAAATAATTTCAAGGAATTATACTTGTTGCTACTTTTGTTTATTTGCAAATATATATTTTTTATTACAATTTCTAAAATATAAAATCCAAATTCTAATTTTTTTATAATTATAGTTTTTATTTTATATTTAATTAAAATAATTAATTAAAAATATTACTTTTTCTAAAAAATCAAATTAAATATTATATAAATATAATAATATTTTTGCATAATAATATCTTTAAAACCAATTTAAAAAAATAATTATATTAATTTTAACTAATATATTATTAAAATATATTAAAAGCAAAAAATTAAATTAAAATTAAATAAAAAAAATTATTATATAAAGTTTCTAAATGGCTAGAGCCTACAGCCCTTAGAACAATTTTATATTACGCCTTAAATTAACAAATCCTATAAAACATTTTTTAAAAGATTGTATTCCTATTCTAGTTTTTAAAAATTAAAATTCAAAAAACAATAATATTCAAAAAAGCCTTTTTAATTTTATTTTTTATGTTTTTTTCCTAATCTAATATATACTGAAAAATAATAAATATAATTTATAAAAATAAATTCAAATAAAAAATAACTTTAATATTAAATATAAATATTTTTAATTTAAATTTAAAGTTTTTTATAATATTATAAAATTTTTTTAAATATAATAAATTTTTTTAACTAAAATATTTAAATAAAATAAATATTGCCTATAAAAAAATATATATATTAAATTAAAATTATTAAATATATTTTTAAAAAATATTATAAATTATATTTTTTTTTGTAAAAAGTATATTTTTTATTTATTTTATTTTAAGTAAAAAATAATTTATATAATTAAATTTAGTCGCTAATATTACTAGGTTATTTAAACATTTAATGTTTTTTATAAAATAAATAATAGAAAAAAACTATTTATAGTTTATAAAAGCTTATAAACATTGAATATATTTTTGAAATAAAATAGTATATTTAAATTAAATAAAATAAATATTTTAGCTGCTATTTTTATTTTAAAATAATTTAATTATATTTAATATAAAAATCTTTTTGGCACTATAAACAATAGCAAATTCAAATAAAAACAAATAAAATCTTAGAATATTTATAAATTATATAATACTTTAAAATTCAAATAATATTATTAATAATATTTTATAATAAAAAATTTTTTTAATTAATAAAAAAAATTAAATTATTTTTAAATTATATTAATTTTTTAAAATTATTAGAAAAACTTTTTTAAATTAATAACTTATAATGTTTTATTTATAAATAATTTTATTAATATTATATAATATTTTTTTTATAAAATATTAATTATTAATTATTAATATTATTAATTATTAATATTAAATGATTTATATTTAAATTTTATTTTTTAAATATAAAAATATAATATTAAAATATAGTTATATAAAAATTAATATTTTTTTAATTAATAATTATTTTAATGTTTTTTTGGTTTTAAATTAAATTATTAAAATTAATTTTTGATTTTTGATTTTTTAAAATATAATTAATTAAAATTAATTAATTTTATAAATAGTTTTTATTTATATTATTTTTATATTTTTATATTTTAATGTATTTTTTTATTTGCCTATAAAATTTACTTTATTTATTCCTAGGTTTATTTTTGCAGATTCCCTATATCCATATCTTGTTTTTTGCTGGTTTTTTTTATTTTCTTTACGTAATTTTCAACAAGTTCCATTTTTTGCTCTATTTGCCCTATTTTTATTTTTGCTAAATTTATACAATATTACTAAAAAATAATTATTTTTTAAAATTTTTAAGAAAGTATTTTATATACTATATTATTTAATATTATAAAACAATAAAAAATTAAAATCCACATAAAATATACTAAATGTTTTTTTTTTTTTGGATTATACCACTTGCTTATAATAAAATATCAAATATACTTATTTATATCAAAATATTAAATATAATTAATACATTTATAAAAAAAATTTCCAAATTTAAAAAAACATAATAATAAAAAATTTATAAATGGAAAAAATTTTTTTTATTATTATTTTATATTTATACTAAAAACCATTTTTTTGTATTAAAAGTAACTAATATATTTAGTAAAATCTAAAAATCGGAATATTTAAACGTATAAATTAAAATATTTTTTATTTATAAAATACTAAATTTTTTATTAGTTTTTTATATAAAAATAAAAAATTTTATTAAAAATTATATAATTATAATTATTTAAATTAATATTTTATTTTTTTTAAAAATTATATAAAATATAAAAAATCATTGTTTTTTTATGTTTTTTTTATGTTTTTATTATAATAATTAAAATTAATATATAAAATATATTATTTATTTGTATATTATTATTTTTTGCTATTATATAATTAAATTAGTTTATTATTATAATATAATACTTATTTCCATAAAAAAAACTACTTAAAAACTAATAAAATATAAATTTAATAATTTATAAAATAAGTTTTATAAAGTAATTATAATATTTACTAATAATAATTTTTTTTATATTATATTTAATTTTTAATTAACCAAATATTTAGGATTTTAATAAGCTAAAATATCTATATTGCCTAATGTTTTAAATAAAATTATTATTATTATTTAATAAAATTTTAATTTTTTTTATAAATAATATATAATAATTAATTATATTTTAATTTAAGTAATACTTTAGCGGAAAAATTCAAAGTTATTTTAAAATATTTATAATAAATAGTAAAAAAAAATTTAATATATTAATTTTATATTAAAATAAAATTATAAAATATTTTATCCTTATTACTATTTTCATCATATTTTTTATTATTATATAAAATATAAGCTTTAATATAATAAATATTTTATTTAATATAAACATTATTTTTTAAAATATACGAACTATATTTTTTTTTATAGATAATCTAATATTATTTTTATTTTTACTATTTTTATTTTTAATAAAAAATATTATATTTTTATTTTTATTTTTTATAATAGGAAATATAATAATTTTTTTAGTTATATTATTTATAACAAAAAATTTAAATAGTTAAAGCAGTTTTGCATTTAATTTTACTATAGAATTATTTAAAAATAAAATAATTAATTCAACAACGAAGCTTTTTATTATATTTATTGTTTCTTTAATTATTATTATATTAGAAAACCTAATATTTATTAAATATATTTATAATATATAAAGTATTTTATTGGCGTTTAATAACAATAGTTTTTTTACTAAATAAATTATAATTTTTTTATATATATATTAAATATTTAAATATATATTTTATATTTAATAATATTTTAAATTATATATTAATATTTTATTTATATATTTTTTAATATTATATATTTTGTTTTTTTAAAATAAATTAATTACTAATAAACTTATTTAATATATTTATAGCATTTTTGTTTTTAATAGCCGCTAATATTTTAATATTTTGCTTATATTAATATTTTATTAATTATTTTAAAATACTTATTTTAAAATTTTTGTTATTTTAAATAACCGAGTTTAAACTAGTGTTTAAAAAGCAAAATATAATAAAATATTAAAAGTAAAATATTAAATAAATATTAAATAAATATAAAAAATAAATTAAATTTTTATTAAATAAATAAATTTTATATTTTATTATTATTTATTAATTAAAATAAAAAAATAAATTTTATAATAATAATATTTTTTTATTATTATTTAATAAATTTAATATATATAAAAAGCTTTTATTCCCGTTTTTTAGGTAAACAACAAATCTTTAAATTATTTATTATTTAGTTAAGGATTTAAATTAGTTAGTATATTTAAATTTGGCAATTATTTAAAAAAAGCAATTAATATATTTTATAAAAATATTAAATAAAAAATTAAAAAATTATAATAGCTTTAGGAAATAATTTATTTATATTTTTGGTGTTAATATATAATTTAAATAAAAACTTATTTGTAAAATTAAATGTATTAAAATTATAATAAATATAATAAAATATATAATAATTTAAATTAATAATTTATAAATTTAAATTAATAATAAAAAAACTAAAAAAATTATTGTAAAAAAAGAATTTTAAATAATATAATTTATAAAAAATTTAATTTTTTTTTTATTATATAAGTTTTAAAATTAAAATTAAAAAATATATATTAATTATTTTTAAAAAATATATACTATTAAAAATAATAATTAACCTAAAGATATTTGTATTAAAAAAATCTAAAAAAAATATATTAATTTAATAAAAGTAGAAATTTAAAATAATAAAAAAATACAAAAATACAAAAAAACATTATTTAAAATATTATAAATATTAAAAAAACAAAATTATATAAATATAATAAAATATTAAATATTTTTTGTTTGGTTTTGCAATACTTTTAATATTTATTTTATAATATTTATAATATTATTTGATTTTATATTATTTTTAAAATAAAAAATATTTTTTATTTAATTTATAAATAATATTAATCTTTACTAATAAATATATAATATAATATTAATCTTTACTAATAAATATATAATATAATATTATTAAATATTTATATTTTTGCATTTAATTAATTAATATAAATTTAATATATATTAATTAGTATTTATTACAATTAATTATAATATTTTATAAAATAAAATAATTTAAATTTATAAAATTTATAAAATTTAATATTTATAAATTTAATATTTTAATTTAAAATTTAAATATTAAAAAATTATTTTATATAATAAAATTATATAAGCCATTAATTATATAAATTTTAAAAATTATAAAATTTAATTTATTATTAATTAATTTTTAATTAATTTTTATAAATAAATTTTTAATTAATTTTTATTTAATTATTTTACTGTTAAATTTTTAAAAATATAAAAAATAACAAAAGCAATTTATTTAAAAAAGTTTTTTATATAATTGGTTATTTTTTTTTATATATTTATTTTAATTATTAATTATTTTATATTTTTTTATAAAAAATTAAGAATTTTTTTATTATTAAAACTTTTTATAATAAAATTATTTTTTATAATAAAATTTATTTTAAAAATTTAAATTTATTATAAAATTATTACAAATATATATTATAATTATAATATATAAATATTTTAAAATTATAAATTTGATTATTAATTTTTTTTATTTTATAATATAAAATTTTAAAATTATTTTTATTTTTATTAAAAAACTAGTAAACTTTTATAATATTTTATAATTTAATAATTATTATTTATTTATTTATAAATAAAATTATAATAATATTTATTTTATTTTTAATTATTTTTAAAAATTATTTTAATATTTAAATTATTTTATAGTTATTTTTTAATAATATATAAATATTCTTTGTTTTTTTAAGATTTTAATTAACTAAAAACAAATTATTTGCTTTTTAGGTTATTTTAAATTATATTAATATTTTTAATAAAAAATTTTATAAATTTATTAAAATTAAAATTATTAAAATTATTTTTAATTGGATTTTATATATTATTTATAAAAATAATTAAATTAATAATTTTATTTTATATTAATATAATAAGCAGAAAAAACATAAGTATAAGTATATATAATATTAATTTTTTATATTTTAGGAATTTTTTATATTTGATATTTAATAAATTAAAAATTTTAATTAATATTTCAGCAAATATTTTCCGGCGAAATATTTTTATAATTTTATTAACTTTTATTTAATTAAAATATTTTAAGAATAAATTAAAGATTTATATTTCTAATAATATAAATAAAACATAATTATTACTGGTTTTTTCCTATTAAAAACCTAACTTGATTATTATATATATTAAATTTCTTTTATTAAACCAAAATCTACAAAAAATAAAAAAATTATAAAAAAAGAATATTTTGGCATTTATAAAATTATTATAAATCTTAATATTTACTTTGTTTTTATTATTATCCGAAGGGCGTAGTTTAGCTAAAATCTAATATAATAAATTTTTATAATAAATAAAAATAAAGATTTACTAGTATTTAAAAAATTTAAAAAAATTTAATTTAAAATTTCCGTTTTTGCTTAGAAAGTTTATTGTTTGAAAATATTTAATTATAATAATATATAAGCTAGCATTACGCAAAAATTCCAAATAAATTATTATAATTTTATTATTAATAAATTATTATAGATTTATAGTAAAAATTAATTTAATTAATAATATATTAATATTAATTTTTATTGCAAATTATAGATTTTTTAAAATTTAATTGATTATTTTATTTTATTATAATACAAAAAAAAATATAATAAATAAAATATTATTAAAAGTTTTTTTAATATTTTTAATTTATTACTAATTTCAAAAAAAATAAATAATTTTTTTTGGATTTTAAAATATATTTATGATTTTTTGCTATAATTTAAAATTCTTATTAACATTAATATTAAAAAAAACTTTTATATTTTTTGGTATTTATTAACATTAGTTATAATAGTTTTTCAAATTATAATAAATAATATTAATTATATATATATATAATAATTATAATTATTTAAAACCATACTTTTTAATACTATTAACCATTAAAATACATTATTCCAAATAATTTATAATAACCCGAATTCCTTTAAATACATTAAATAAAAATATTATAAAAAATATATATTCCCAAAAAATATATATTCCCAAAAAATATATATTCCCAAAAAATATATATTCCCAAAAAATATATATTCCCAAAAAATATATATTCCCAAAAAACACAAATAAAACTTAAATATTAATAAAATATTAATTAGGTAATTTCAATAGGTTTTTTATATAATTTAATAATTAATTATATATTTTTTTATTTGCTAAATTATAAACGCCAAATTTATTAAATAATATTTATTAAATTATAAATATTTTATTAAATTAGCCGAAAATATTTTATAAATTATTTAAAAATAGAATCTTATTTTTAGGTTTTAGGATATTATTTATTTGCTAATATATTTATAATGGCTTATTTTGGCTACTAAATATTTGACTTTTTATAGCAAATATACCCTATATAGTTTATATTAAAAACTATAAGATTCAATAGTTTTTAATTATTTATATAATTAAATTTAATATATATTAAAATTTTTTAATAATATTTAAATTTCTTTTAAATCTTAACCAAATAATAATTTAATAAATAATATTTAAAGTTTATATTAAAATCTAATAATATTAATTATTTAAAATAATAAATAAAATAATATATTTTATAAAAGCCTATTATTTAATAATGGCAATATATTTTCTAAGGATATATATTAAATAACATTTGAAATTATAAAATAAACTTAAAGCATAAAATTATTTAATAAAATCTATTAAAAGCTAATAATATTTTTTCTATTTGTATTTTTATATTAATAATAGAATAAATATTAAGGTTGTTATTAAAGTAAATATTTATATAATCGCAAAAGAATATAATCATTTTAAGATTTTTAAGTTAATAAATAGTTTTTTGGATTTTCTAGGCTTATTAGGCTATATCATACCTAACTTTATTATAATATTAAAAAATAAAAAAAACATTTTTTAGCTTATAAGTTTTCTTAGTTATTAGAAAAAATCGCATTATAAATAATTTATTATTATATTAATTTATATATAAAAATATATTTAAAAAAATTAGAAATATATTAATTTTAAAATTAAAGTAATTATCTAAATTAAATTTTTAATAATATTTTAAATTAAATTATTAAAATTTATAATAAATTTATAATATAATAGATATTTTAAATAACATTATATAAATATAAAAAATCTTTAAAAAAATCTTTTTTTTAATTGGCGAAATTAATGTAAATATATAATAACTAATAATAATAATATATAATTTATAAAATATTTTTTTTTATATTTAAAATTGGATTTTAAATATAAAAAAAAAATAATATAATATAACTTAAATATAAAATATTATATTAATAAAATATTATTATTTAATAAAAAAATTACGAAATTTTTCTATAAATAAATATTTAATAATATTTAATAATAGGCAAAAAGGCAGTTTGTAATATAGCTTTTATTAAGTATTATAAAAATTTTATATATTTTAATAATTATAATATATTTATTTATTTAAAATTATTATTTATTTATTTAAATTTTAAATTTTAAATATTTTCTAAAGTTTTATAAAAATTATATATATTAAATAAAATATAAATAATAAAATTATAAAAGTAAAATAGTAATTTATTTTATTAATAATATTTAAAATAATAAAAACGCCTAATAACAAATTAAAAATAAATTTAATATTTGCTAAAATTATAATTAAAAAAAACTATAATATTTCTAATAAATAAAATTTTTTTTTTTTTATAATAATAAATATAATTTCGGTATTTATAAATAATAAAAATAATATATTATTAAAAATCTAAAGTAATTATATAATTTTAAAAAATAAAAATATAGTTTTTATTATAAAAAAAAACTATTAGCCTAGTTTTTAGAATTTAAAATAAAAATTATATTTATTTAATAATATAATTTGGGTTTTATTTATATATAAAAAAACTATTGCAAATTTAAAGTTTTTATATAAAATTTAATTAAAAATTATTTAAAAATATTTTGTAAATTAAATTAATTAAAAATTATATTAAAACTTTTAATATTTATATATAATAATTCTAATAAAAATTATATTAAAATATAATTAAAAATTAAAAAATTAAATTTTATAATATTTCTAATATTAATATTAATTATATTTAATAAAAAATTTAAAGTATTTATAGTTCTAATAATAATTTTATATATTTAAAAATTAATTATTAAAAAATTAATTAAAATAAAATAGTAAGTAAATAAAGCATCTAATTAAATAATTATAAAATAGCCGATTATAATATAAAGTTTAAGGATTTTAGTATTTAAAATTATTTAAAAATAGCTTTTTATTTAAAAATAGTAATATAACTAATATTTGGCAAAAATATAAAAAACAAAAAATTTATATATATTATAATTTTTATAAATTAAAAATAAAAAATAAAAAAAAATATATTTAATAAAATTTTAAAAAAATAAATAATTAATAATAATAATTTTATATTTTAAATAATATTTATATTAGTAATTTTTGCATTTTTCTATAATATTAATTTAATAAAAGTTATAATAGTAATAAATCTAATATATTAATATAATCAAAAAATTTATTAAAAAAATAAATATATATATATTAATATAAATTTTTTTTTAATAATTTTTAAAATTTAATATATTAAATAAAAAAATTAATATAATTTTATATTTTTATTAAAATAATTATTAATTTAGGTATTTATAAAAATCTAAATTTTATTTTATAATTTTGGAACTTTTTATAATTAATTTAGCCATTAATAATTTATTTTTAGGATTATATAAAAACTTAGTTCCGGTTTTAAAGAATATTATTTATTAAATTCTAATAATATAATATTTATATTTATTAAATAATAAATAATTAAATTTTTTTATAAAAATTATTTAATTAATATATTAATTTTTATATATTTTATAAATTAATATTATAAATTTTATAATTATTAAATTTTATAAATTTTGTTTTTTTTAAAATCTTTTATAATAGTTATTATTTTTAGTTGCTAGGTACCACCGCTATTTAATATCAATATATCCAAAACATTTATTTCAAATAATTTTAAATTTAAAAATTTAATTAATAACCTAGTAATTCTTTATATTTTATTTAAATATTTATTAATATAATTTGCTTTTTGGAATTATAATAACTTTAAATTAATTAAAAATAAGCTTAAATCAAAAAAATTTTTCTAAAGTATAATTTATTATTAAACTTTTAAAGCCTAAAAAATAATAAAACTTATTTGAACAAAAATCCGTAATTATAGTTTAAAACTAGAAAAAACCAAAGATTTTAATAAAATCAATAAAGTCAATTTAATTAAAATTTATAATAAACTTATATAAACCAATAATATTAATTTTAAAAAATTTAGTAATTTAAATTATAAAATTAAGTAAAAGAACTAAGAATCAGGATAATTTTTTTACTTTAGAATAATTTAAGTGTTTTTATTTCTATAATTTATATTGGCAAAGTTTAATATAGGCGAGTTTAATAAAAGTAAAAATATTAATATAAATAATAATAATAATATAAAAATAACAATAATAAAAAATAATAATAAAAATCATTAGAAAACTTTTTTAATATTAAATTTTAAAATATTAAAAATACTAGTTTTGTTTTATTTGGCAGAATATATATTACAATTTTATTATAATAAATAAATAACATATAATCACAAGAAATTTAATATAGCCTGCTATAAAATATAAAAAAACCATTTAATATAAATAAATCAAAAAATTACAAAGAAATATTTAGGAATAATAAATGCAGTTTAGAAATACAAAAATATCAAAGTATTGTATATTTTAGATATTAGTAATCTAAAGCTTAATATTAAAAATAAAAAAAATAAAATATAAGGAACAATAATAAATAATTTGAAAAATCAAAATAACCAAAAATTTTAAAAATTATTTAAATAATTTATAAAAAAACTAAAAGATTTCAAAAGTTATTTTTCAAATATTTTTTCAATAAATAAAAAATATAAAAGTTTAAAATTATAATAAAAAAACTTTATATAATTAATATAAAAATATAAAAAACTAGCAAAAAAAAAACCTAAGCTAAAATAAAATCCTAGATTTTTAAATTAATAAATGCTTTTTTGCGGTATTTTATATATAACTGGAAATAAGCTATAGATTTTTTTTTACTGCTATAAAAAAATTTTTAATAAAATTTTTTTAAAAATATAAAATATATTAAAAAAAATTAAAAAGTTTTATATTTAAATTTAATTACCCTATGAATTTTATTAATACATTAGCTTTGCCTTTATTTTTACCTGTTATACTTACTATACCAAAATAAGAAAAAAAAATCTTTAAAATTAAATTAAAAATTAAAAAATATAATAAATATTTAAATAAATATTTTTAATATTTTTTGCTGGAAAAAGTATATTTATTTAATTATCTAAAAAATATAATAAAAACTAAAAAATAAATTAGTTTTATTTTAACAAAAATATAAAAACAATATAAAAAACCAAATATTATTAATAAATATTTAGAATTACTAAAAATTAAAAAAATTTATTTAATAGGCAAAATAAACTTATTTTAAGCCTAGTTGTAATAATTTTAAAATATAATTAAAAAACCTAAAAATTATATATAATAAAATTTACAATTAGTTTTTAATAATTAAAAAAAATAAAAAAATAGTAGATACAATTATCAACAATATAAAAAAATAATTAAATAGCTAGAAAAAAATATACTAGCAAAAAAAGCACTAGCAAAAAAAACATTAAAAAAAAAAAAAAAAAAAAAAAAAAAAAAAAAAAGCGCCGTTTGCCGAAATTAATGACTTAAAAGTAATATTTAATAAAACAAAGCTAAATATTATTTAAAAATATTTTAAAAATATTTTTATTAATATAAAAATTAGAAATTTTAGAAAAATTAGAAATAGCAGCTAATTGCTTTTAAAATATATAATAAACAACGGCAAATTAACCTTTAAATATATAGTAACAAATAAATATAAAAATATTTAAAACAATTATAACAATTTACCCGGCAAAAAACCTAAAATACAATATAAAAAAAAATCTAATTTCGAAAATATTATATAGTTGCAAATAAAAATGCTTAATATAGCATTTATTAAAAAAAATAAAGATTATATTTATGAAAAAAAAGCAATAGTTAAATTTTTATTAAAAAATAAATATTAATCAAAAAACAGAAAATAATATAACTAATTAAATATTCGTATTATATTTAAAAATTAAATTAATATATTTATTAAAAAATTTATACAATTTAGGGGCCAGTTTATACCCAAAGCTTTAGTAATAAAAAATCATAATTAAAAAAAATAAATTAAAAGAAACTTAAAACTTGCCATTACTAAAAAATATAACAAACAAAAAAAAAACTAAAATAATTAAATATATATTACTAAAAAATAATATAATAAATAATAAACGAAAAAAAACTTTGCAAAAACGAAATTACAGCAAAACTAAAAATAAAAACAAAAGCATTAACATTAAAGAAAAATCGAAAAAGTTAACTCTAATATTTTACTATAGTATTTTTTTTATATTAATAATTAAATTAATAATTCTAATCAAGAATTTATTAATAACGATTTTGATTATACTAAATTACAGGCGGAAAAGCAAAATTTATTAAAAATATTAAAAAACCTTAAAAATAAAATAAATAAACTAAAAAATAATATAGGCAATATTTGTAAATATAAAAAAAAAGACTAAAAATACTTAACAATGGAATTTGCATTAAAATATATTTTATGCAAATTAAAGAAATTAAAAAATAAAAAATAAACTTTTAAGCAAAACTAAATTTAATATATTTTTTAAATAATTTATAATTTTTTATTTTATTATATTAATATTTATATATATAATAACTATTTTATAGAATTTAGTAATTTATATAATATATAATAAAAAAAAGCAAATAAATTATTTACTATATAATATAGCTAGTAATTAATAATAGGATTTTATTGATTTATATTAATAATAATAGAAATTTATTAATTTATATATACTTTAAATTAAGCAATATTAATAGAAATCTATTAATTTATATATATTTTAAATTATATAATATTAATAGAAATCTATTAATTTATATATTTTTTATTTTATAATAAAAATATTAAATAAGATTTTATTATAATAAAAAAACAATATTCTATAAATATAACTTTAAATAAATGTTAATAATAAAGTATTATAAAGTTATTTTATTTTATTTAAAATATATATTATTTTAGCAAATTCCGTAATAATATAGTACTATATTATATAAGCGGCGAAAAAACCCTATGCCATAAATAAACCAGGGATTATACTAAATTCGGAAATTTATTTATTAGAATTACAAAAAAAAATTTAATAAATTTCTACTAATAAATAATAATTCCTATATAAATCTATAATTTTATTAATTAAAAAACAAATAAAAAATATATTAAATAAAATTTTTATATTATAGTATTTAGAAATTATTAAAATAAAGAATTTTATTTTTGTTTTTTTAAAATTATATAAATCGTAATTTCCTTTTTTGCTTTTATTAATAGTTGTTAAATTAATTTTAAAATTATTGATAATTTATAAAAAATATTTTATAAAATATAATATTATTAATTAAATTTCGATAATTTTATTTTAACTATTATTATAAATTTAAAGTTTAAAAGTACTTTAAAAACAAATAATTTAAAATATATTATTTTTAAAATTATTTTATTAAATTTATAATGCTTAAAAAGCAAAAAATACTTTGTCTTTACGAATAGTATCACATTTAAGCAGCTTAGGACTATTTTTAGACCAAGCCCAACCGATAGTAGACTATTAGTTTATATTTAATTAATAAACGAGGTTAAGTTCCATGCCTAAGATTTTAAGTTTCTAGCTAATTTTATATTTAAAATATTATTATAAAAAATTAATTGCTTTTTAAAAAAACCAATATTTTTATTAAACAAAATTTAATAATAGTAAAATATATTAAAAAATTTAAGTTTACTAAATGCAACTTAAGGGCTTTTTTACTTTAAAGAAAATTAATAAATAAATGGCCTATTTTTTCTAATACAAACAAATTAAATTTTAATAATTATTAAAATATATAAAACTTATAAAGAAATTTAATGTTTTTCTTAAGTTTCCGGGGTTTTAGGCCGGATTAAAACTAAGAAATATTAAATATTAAGTTTTTCTATAAGAATTTAAAATATTTAGCAGAAAAAGCCAAGCTTTTGAAAAAGTGCTTAATAGGTATAAATCTATAGATAATAATATAATAATTTTTAAAGTATTATTAGAAAAAATAATAAAATATTATAGTTAAAATTATATAAAAACTTTAAACTATAAAAATTTATATTTTATATATTAAATAAAATATAATTTATAAATAAATTTAAATATATATTCTATGGAATTTTGCAAATCTAAATAATTAAAACCCACAAAAAAAATAAACCGTTTAGCTTATAAAATAATTATTAATTTATATTAATAATATGATTTTATTTATTTTATGTTTAAATTAAGTTTTTATTTAAAAGTTTTAATTAAAACCATATTTTATAATCTAAAAAAAAATTATTTAAAATTTTAATGTATTAAATTTTTAAAAATTAATTTTTAAAAATAATAAATAGAATTATAAATAAAATAATAATTATATTATTTTTATATAATTTTTTTATAAAAATATTATATAATTTTATTAATTTTTTAAAAAACCAGAATAACTTGGAACGGCAATAGGAAGTCCTTTTTTAGTATATATATTAAATTAGGAAATCCAAATTTTACTTTTTTTTTATAATTAAAAATATTAATTTTTATAATAAAAAAACAATAAATATATTTATTTGGAAAAATTTCTTTGATTTGTTTTTTAGGTTTATTATAAATTTCTTTTAAGTTCTAATACCGAATAAAATAAATAAATAAATATAAAAAGCCTTTTTATTAGTTGAAAAACCTGCAGCCAAAAGAATAGCTTCTTAAAATTCAAATAACAAAAATATTTTAAATATTACTTTAATAACTTCTAAATCCTTAATTTTTTTTATATTATATTAGTTTGCGGAAATATTAATTAAAAATTTTGCTTTAAATAAAAAATTATTTTTAATTTAAATTAATATTTTTATATTAAATATTATATAGGCCAATAAATCTAAAAAAGCTTAAAATATACTTTAGAAATAAATACCTTTATTAAATATTTTATTTTTAAATATAAATTAATTTATATTTATTTTTTAAATTAAAAGTTTTAAAATTTTTATTTAAATTAATATTTTATTATTGGTTATATAATAGTTAATAGGCCTTTTTCTAATTACTTTAATTAATATTTTTTTTAAAAATAAAAGCTTATATTATTTTAGTTTAAATTAATATAAAAAATACTAATACCTAATTTCTAAAATATTAAAATATTAAAATATTAAAATTTATAAATTACTATTGATTTTCTAAATATTAAAAAAAAGTTTTATTATTTAATATTTATTTGAAATATAGGTTTTATTGCAAAAAATAAAGTAACTAAAAATAGTACTTTTGTTTTTAAAGGCCATCGGTTAACTTTTTGCTATTTTAGAAATATAAATTCTATAATATAATTCCAAATAAGCCGAAATTAACTTACTTTAAAACTATAACTTAATATATTATTTAATAAATTTATTAAATCTATTAAAGAACTTTGTTGCTTAGGCCTTTAATCTATAATCCTTACTTTAACTGCAAAAATCCATAATAATAATAAAATAATTCCGCTAAAGCAAAACCTAAGCTAAGAATTAACAAATAATAGTAATATATTTATAATAACATTAACATGTGCCGTCACGCGGGGGTAACGGCAAGCCCAGCACAGGGTTATTTTATTATTTTTTATTATTATTATTAAAATAAAAGACGCTCCGCTGGCCCTCCGGGGGCCACTGCGTGGGGCTTATAAAGGGTTGTTATAATAAATAATAAATAATATAATTATCAAAAAATAGAAAATATATAAATTTCTAATAAAAATTTATTATTTTTTAATTTATTATTAATTTAATTTATTATTAATTTAATTTATTATTAATTTAATTTATTATTAATTTAATTTATTATTAATTATTTTATTTTATTAATTTATTATTAATTTAATTTATTATTAATTTAATTTATTATTAATTTAATTTATTATTAATTTAATTTATTATTAATTATTTTATTTTATTTTATTTAAAAATCTTATATTATAGAACTTTAAGTTAAAGTAGCAAATTATATATAAAAAATTATATTTTTATAGTTTCTAAAATTTAAATAAAATAAAATCTAAAATTAAATTAAAAAAATATATATAAATATTAAAAATATAATTAATAATAATTTTTTAATAAAAGCTTTTAAAAAATTAGTTTTAAAAAACATAAATCTAGTTTTGGCAATAATGTAATTATTATATTTAAAAAATATATTAAAAAGCTTAATAAAAAAATCACTATAAAAATATAATTATATATATAACTGCAATGTTAAATTTGATATTTATTTATTTTTAATTATTTTATTAAAACTATATATTAAACTTAATATTAAAAATTAAAAATATAAATTAATATTTTATTATAAAAGTTATTTATTATTTATTATATTTTTAATAATAATAATTAAAATTTTCTGTTTAAATCTTTTTTATATTTATATTTATATTTATTATTAAAAACCAGGGGGAGACCCCCTAGGACCCTTCTTTTTATTTTATTTATTATAGTTTTAATTATAAATATTATTTTATTAATTATTTTAGTTATTTTTAATATATAATTATTTATTAATTATTAAACTTTTTATATAATTTATATATTATAACTAAAATATAAATAATTATATTTTTATTTATTATTATTTAAGATTTAATTATAATTATAGTTCTTAAATCAAATCAAAATATTTTATATAAAAATCATTAAATTTATAAATTTAATTAATAATTTTATTTTTAAATTTATTATTATATAAAATTTATAAAAATATTATTTATTTTATTTTGTTTTATTAATATAATATTAATTTAATATAATATAATCAAATATAATATTTTTATTTTATTTATTTTATTTATTTTATTTATTTTATTT
>QYSG01013402.1:0-17160 GCA_003988875.1 Lachnum nothofagi
CATTTACTCCGGTGGCGGATTCAGCAACGTCTTCGCGCAGCCCTCATACCAAGCCTCCGCCGTAGCAGCCTACTACGCATCCCACGCACCCACCTACACCGCAACCCAATACAACAACAGCAAGACCGTGCGGGGCTACCCCGACGTGTCCGCCAACGGCGCGAACTACGTCGTTGCCGTCGACGGCTCGCTAGGTCTCGTTTACGGGACGAGCGCCAGTTCTCCGACGTTCGGCTCGATCATCACGCTGATTAACGAGCAGAGAGTAGCGGCGGGGAAGGCAGCGGTGGGCTTCCTGAACCCGACGCTGTATGCGAACCCGTCTGATTTCACGGATATTGTGACGGGTGGGAATCAGGGGTGTGGGACGACGGGGTTTACCGCGGTGGAGGGGTGGGATCCGGTGACGGGGTTGGGGACGCCGAAATATGATGCGCTTTTGGCTACGTTTTTGGCGCTTCCTTAGGAGCTTGGACGTTGTGATGTTGAGGCTCAGGATTGAGGGATGTAGAAATGTGTAGCTTATTTCGTTGTGAATATGATGTATGAAAACTTTATGTGAGCGTCCAACCGTGATGGAGATGCAGTAGCTGAAAGAAGGTAAGCACTTCATCGATAAGTTGACCGTAATCAACTGTAATTCAATACCTCATTCCATATTATCGTTTGTTGGGCTCTTGGCCATTGCAAGGAATGATTTCAGCTCCGTCAAATTCAAACCTGATATATATTCGCATTTCAAACCCTACTCTACACCCCCAAACCCRGACCCAGACCCAAAAGCAAAGCAAAGCCCACATCCCAAAASTCAAGTCTGGAACAACCACCTGACATCTTCATCATTCTTCGGACTTCCCCCCTCGCCAATCTCGCCCGCCGCCCTCCTCGCAAGTTTCTTCCCATTCTCCCTCCTCAAACACCACCAGAGCACTAGCGTATTAACGATATTCAAACTCAAATACCCCAACGCAAAACTATGCCCCAAATACCACCGCGGGCTCGTCTTCGGCCTATAAAGCTGCGTCCCAATCACAGCCCCCAGATTCCCAATCGTGATCGTCATCGCCGTAGCAGTCGCGGGCGGCTGGCCAGGAGAGCACGATGGCGGTGGAGGGATAGATGCCTGCGGCGGCGAAGATGGTGCCGAGGTAGGAGACGCCGGGTTTGTGAGTTGGTGCTGTGAGGACTRGTTGAGAGATTAGTAAGTTGAAGCCAAAAGGGRAGGACGTGGGACGTACGAATGATGTAGCCGATGATGGAGAGGGAGGAGGAGAAGAGGAGGAAGGGCGCGCGGCGGTGGGTGCGCTCTGCGAGGATGGCGATTATGACGGTTAGGATRGTGGCGACGGCGTAGGGGGGGATGGTGAGGAGTTGTGCGGAGGCGGCTTTGTAGCCGAGGGAGGTGATGATGGTGGGGAGGAAGAGGGATAGGGTGTAGAGCGGGAGGGACATTGTGTGGAAGCCGAAGCCTGGATCAATCAACACTATATATCTCGGGAAGGGAAGGGGAGAAGGGGCTTACAGTAAAGCCAGCATTTATAGTCCTTGAAAGCAGCCGTTACATTTTYCCAAGCAAATTTCTCGTCGTTATTGGCGTCAGAGTCGCCCTTGAGKCGCGCCTGGACGAAAGCTCGTTCGGGMTCAGTGAGAAAAGGGGCTGTGGAGGGGTAATTATATATGAAGAAATACGCAGCGGTCGCAACAACGACCGTAAGGAGTCCTTCCTACACCCTCACATTAGCAAACCTCTCACTCCCATCCCAATCTCTCCTAACTTACTAAAATAAAGATCCACCTCCAMSCCCGATAATCCCCAACCCCCTTCCCTYCATTCGCATTCCCCATAAACCCAATCCCATACGCCAAAATCCCACCAAACSCGCCCGCCAAACCCGCCGCCGAAAAGAACAACGCAACTCTAAAGTGTGTCTCGGTGCGCTTGTACCACATGGATAGGTAGAAGAGAACWCCCGGAAAGAGGCCCGATTCCGTGATCCCGAGGAAGGTGCGCGCGACGACGAAACCGGCGAAGGTTGTGCAGACGCCGAGAAGCGTGGCTACGATGCCCCAGGCGAGCACCAGGGTCGGGAGCCAGAATTTTGGTGTTGTTCTTTTCAGGACAATGTTGCAGGGGATTTCGAAGAGGACGTAGCCAACGAAGTACATCGTCAGCGTTAACAGGTACTGATTCCCCGTGATGCCCAAGTCCTTGGTCAATCCCTCYAATTTCGCGTTCCCAACATTGCTCCGATCCAAAAACGACAACAGATAAAGCAGCGTCAGCGGAGGCAGGAGCCGCAAATCCAGCTTTCGCACAAGAGACTTCTCATTGATGCCCGTCGGATTCATGAACTCTCCACTYTCGTCACCAGACTCTAAAGATCCCTCAATGCCGCTGCCACCTCCTAAACCCTCTACCTTCTCTTGTTTCTCCGGGTTATGTGTAGTCGCCATTGTAAACTCAATTCCAAACAAAATYAAAGATAGAGATACTTGATCAATTGAAATTTGAAGAGAGGAAAGTAATGAGGAGGGGCTCTTATCAGCAGTTCAGTACACCGAAGCACAAACATCACAATACCATGCGCAATACACGCATTGAGATGRCGAAAAGGCTCGGCTTTCCATAGTCCCCGGAATGTTCGGGTTCCTCACTGGAGGATAGGCTATTAGGAGCGATTTTTGGGGGTTCCGTGCTATGAAGTGTGTTCGCGGATGATGAGAAGGCGGACATGATGTCCGTGATTGAGGATCGCTGGATGGGGAAGGTGGGCAGGGAGRTCGTGGGTAGCACGTGATTTTCTTTTTGTGAAGGTRAAGCACGACGGAATGRGTCCAGAAGGTTTTTGGGTCATTTAGCGTTAGGGATTCACGAGTTCCAAGAGCGCAAGATGAAGGAAATTGTGGTATCATTAYGTCTGTCTATYCACGCTGGATGAACTGACTGGCTATGTCCCCTTTGTGCGCACACCTCATCTCGTCTCTTTCTTTCTGCTCATCCTTCCCCGATCGTTTTTTCTAGGCCTGAGGCCATTCACTTCCAGGGGTATCGTGAACAAAGCAACATACACCAGAGCCCCATGCAAAGCAGACACCGTCCAATGCAAATGTTCCTGGCCTGGTTGCCGYTGGGTCGTGAACACCAAACCATGTGTGATCTCTTATGCCATTGAGGCTGGAGGTCGATTTACGAGAAAATGAAAGAAAAGAAAWGTCGAAAGGTTGAAGAAGCCCATGAATCGGCCTCGTTCAACGGAAGGGTGATGGAAGTATTAATGCGGATCGAGTAGTGCTGTGGCTGTGTAATCCGGCAAGTATAGAGTGTTTTACAAAGTCGATGCTGTATGGGAAGGTTGGTTAGATGGTCGTACCCTCGAGGTTCAGAACTTTTGAGCTATCGCCCAGAAACTTRGTACGATGAGCAACAATCTCAGCGGCGATRATATCAAAATCCTTGATCTTTCTAGCACGTAGGCCAGTCAGAACGCCTCGCAGACCATCGCAGAATCTCTCTCTTTGCTCGGCACTAAATTCATCAGGGCTTCCGAGTGCTGTGAGCACGGCATCATCTRAAGAAAAAGTCAGCCTGGGGGACAGGAAGGATTTTAMAATTGAGCCTGAATCGTGCTGGCTTAAATAACCAACGCACCGGGGAGCCCTATATCTTTAAAGTGTTGGTATTCGCAAGYAGGGTCATTGCAGATCCCCCCAGCTAGTTCATATCGACAGAATTCCTGTTCAGCATCGATTTTGTGGCTGAATGTYAACGATCTCAATCCTCCAGGTACTTGCTCTTGATATTTAGGATGGAAGCGGTAAGCACGGAACTTCTTGAGGGCGCTCTCGTAGGGCTGGAACGGCGGGACTTTGGGGGAGGATACATCAGTGTGAACCTAGATATCGTCAGTCTGCCGCGCATATCAGAGCTATAACATATATTTTACTTGGGCTTCTGCTGGATTACTACCATGGGACCCCAGTATCTCTTTATCTGTGGCACTCTGCTTCATGTCATCATCTACCTGCATAGAATCATCAATAATTGCAGGCTGAGAAACAGTCTCTGCTGGAGCGGGGCTGAAGGGCGGAGTTTCGAGAAATGAGGGTACATCGACAGGTGGCGTAGCTTCAGGTGGTTCATAATTGTCCGATTCCGCCTCGGGCTCAGGGACGTCCGGAACAGTGCGACCTAAGACAGGCGAGTACATGGGGCTATTGACCTCTCCTTCCTCGGCCGAGTTGGARGACGACTCTGGTTCCAGTTGGGCCGGATCGGGCGCAAAAGAAGTCTCCATATTAACGTCGTCATGAAAATCAGCCTCAGCTCGAACGGATTCTTGAAGAGCTGCRTCCAGAGCATGATCRGCAGAGCTACGGACCCCTTGTGAAGGCGCAGCACCAGATGTCTCAGGCTGCTTGGGCGGTGAGGCATCGCTGTTAATCATAACTTGGTCCTGAGGCCCACGCGAAGGGAGCTGGAGCTCGCCAGTCCTTGGGGACTCATCTGATCGAGATTCGGTCGCGGAAGACGGTAAGCCCCGAGCCTCTGCTAGGGTCGCTGAKGAGTCGGTAACGRCCTCACTTGCGGGCTTAGAGGGTAATTGTTGCGACGGAGCTATTAAGTAAGTTTCTAGGTCATCTCAAGAGTACGTGTATAGGGATTGGGGGGGATAGCAGCGAGTAGAATTGCAAGAGCAAATTTACTTACTGCCGCTGGCAAGCTCTTCTTGTGTTAAGTCTTGCAGCTTTTCCTTCTGTGCTTGCAGTTGGTCTTCCGCCTCTTGCGCAAGGCGTTCCATCTCTTCTGCCATTTCGCGCTTGGCCGCCAGGTTTTTCTCGACTTCTGCTTGAATCTTCGCAATCTCAGCCTTCAGGTTCTCAAGTCTGGTCTGATTCTGGTGAACTTCGGCATCGACTCGAGGAAGCTCAGAGGCTAGCTTTTCGCGACGGAGACGCCTTCTATCCGCCTCGCTCTGCTTTAGCTCTGCGGCTTTCTCAACTTCAGCAGCCTGGACTTCCGCCAATTTCTGCTGATCAGAGCTGACTTTATCTTCAGCGACATCGATGAGGTGCTGCATCTGCATTGAAGCTTCGACCTTGCTTGCTAGAGTAGACTTCTCAGCCGCATCCGTAGCCACTAGTTCAGTCACACGAGGTGTTCGAGTACCACTCGGAGTTTTTCGAGTTTTCTTCCGAGCTTCTGCTTCAGCAATCTTCTTCTTCAGCTCCTCGATCTGACTCTCCTTTCGTTGCAACACCTCTGGCCGGCCAATTATAGCTTTAGCTGCAGTCTGAGATCTGGGGGGAGTACCAGGAGCAGATAATATCGAAGGCGGCGTGATATGCTTGYGTGAAGGGAGGTCACTTAATGCCTGCATGGACATAGATCGTTGGCCGGATGTTTTCCCAGACGGTTGCATGGGGGAATCTGGATCGGCCTGGGACTCTAGATCCATGGCCACATCCTCGTCATCTGAATCGGGTTCTTCCTCGCTAACATCGATTACGAGAGGTCGGTCATTTCGGTTTTGTCCAAACGGACGCTTGAAGGGAGTCGGGGCAGGAGTGTCAAAATCGGTTGCGACAGGGCGTTTGCGTTGACTTGTTTGGATTATTGTCGGGCTTTGCGTATTTATTGAGRATACCGGACTTGCAGCAGTCGAAGCTAGGAACAGACCTGGGATAACGGGACCTTGTGGTGGTGGAGCGATTTGTATGGGCGACTGCGAGACAAGTGGAACGTTCGAGGACGGAGGCTGGATGGGCGGCAGCACTGGCTTGGCGGTCACGCTTGGAGTATCAGCATTTGCATTGAGTGCAGAAATTGGCGTTGGCTTTGAGGGCAAGGCTGGGATGGGTGYAGTGTCTGTTGGAGACTTAAGGTTGTTCTTCGCTGCCTTCTGTGCACGTTCCTCTCGTGACTTTCTGAGAGCCTCCATTTTCGATTGTAAAGTCTTCTCTTTATCGGCAGCTGACTTAGCCGCAGAACTTGTCGCAGTTGCTGCATTCCCAGGAGCAGAGCCACTCRCAGCTTGCTTCCCATTTTGCAGTGTGGATAAGGGACCACCCTGCTCAAGTTGACCTTGTGCATTCCCAGTTGGCGGCTGATTCTCCAACTTGCCCGTAATGCCGTTGGCGGATTTGGTAGAGACTCTTGACATCTTGAGATCGTCAAATAGATCACCTATGATATTTTCGCTGAAACCCTCATCAATATATTGTTGAAAGCGAACCTCGTAAGGCCAAAGATTCAAGATCGCGTTTTGGGCTTGCTTGCGCGCTTCTGCCACAGTCTTGAAAGGCAATGCATTGGGTACCTGATTAGAGACTTGCTGGACGGAAGCTGATGCTGGCGCATCTATAGTAGCTTGGGTATTTGAATTGGGTGGGAGGCCGTTTGTRTGTGACGCGACCTTGGATGGATTAGCGGCGCTATCCTGCACCCACCCATTTTGGTTTTTGAATGCTCCATTCATCTGCCCAATAGTATGGCTRGGTACATAAGAGTCATAATCTTTGTTCGCATTTACTGGCTCACCGTTGTCTGCCGGTCTGGGCGATGCATAAGGAGAATATTCGTCGGACTGTTGAGGTCTCGTCTGTGGAGAGCCACGAGCACCATAACTATAATTATTTGCTATCAGTTGTTAGCGACCCTGTGAAGGGAGAGAAGAAATRGGCATTTGAACTTACAAGAGTTGTACGATGGATGTGAATTCTGGTCTTGAGTCCCAGAGTAACCGGACTGTGATGCGGTGCGGTAGCCTGCTGCCTCATTTGCCTGATATTGACCCGTCCCATAGGCAGATGCCRCTGGTTGCTTGTCTGAAGTACCAACGCCGCTTTCGAATTCACCCTCGCTCAGCTCACCTTCATCGTATTGTCTAGCAGGCGGTTGATTGTGCTGATAGGATGGTTGGCCTGGGGRAGCACCATAATATTGTGGATTCTGATTCTGATGCACACCAGTGGGGTAGCCACCATATTGTGATGAAGGCTGCACAGGAGCATATGGAGGCAAAGAAGCTGGATCCTGATGCCAACCTTGAAATATGGGCAATGGAGGAACGCTAGACGCACCATAGGACGGTGCAGCGCCATCATAGCCATACGTCGACATGGACGCGTCATAATTTGATGGCATGCCAGCTTGGCCCATGCGACCGTCATTTTGTTGTGGAGGATATTGATGGGGATATGTCGGTGGGAGATATGGGGGATTCGTCTGGTCTTGGGATCCGTAGGCCATGCCGTAGGACGGCGTCGCTGGGTAATCTGACATGTTTGTAGAAGCCAGGAGATAGTCGCATTATTTTCGAGAAGCTGAAGGGTTAGTGAGAGATGGCAGTAACGTTCGAGGACTCGTTCAAGAGAGACTCGATCCAACTACCATCGTGTACAACAAAGGAAAGTTCTACAATGAAGGCGGATGATCTGTCGTGCGAGATCTTTTTGGAGAAGGAAAAGAAAGATTGCGCAGATCAGAATATGCTAATGCCACTTGCTCGAGTGGTCCTGGGAGGTGGTGTGTATGTTGTGGAGTGGAGGAGAAGGGCAGAGTCAAGATTCAAATCTGCGACCGGCGCTAAGGCAAGRAGTCAGCACAGACCATCAGCTTAAGGTAGGTGCGGCCGAGTCACGTGGATACGCAATGTTTACTTTCAGGGCAGAGCCAGTCAGCGCCCGCGCGTAAACAACTGAAGACGCAGACGCAGACCCTTGCCACCAGCAACTTCTACTTTGCTTTTTCATATGTTCTTAAAGGGATTGGAAAGAGGATTCTCCTAATTTGCCTCTTTCTTCTTCACCTAATTGCGAAATCAACGCCGGCACACAACAAAAACATTCGCTTTCCGCTCTACTCAATGGCTTGATCTTCCTAACCTGCACCAGAACAAACTCAACTAGATGCGCACAGCCCAACATGGTCTCTTCCGGGACAGTACGCAATAATCCCTTCACCAGGAACCAGTCGCTCTCTCCAGCTCCCGAAAGCTTCAATAGYAGACCGAAGTCTATGGTCTTGAGCTCGCCGCTTTCTGGCAACAGTCCCCCGGGTTCCCACCATCGCAACCAGTCCTACTCCTCACTTGCCGGTCTGGCAGCACCAAGTCAGAATGGGGATGCGCGATATCGCTCCAATTCGAAAGGCGGGGCCAATACTTCGAATACATTCGCTCCCTCATTTATAAACACAGACGAAATGCGACACCCGGCGCCGGTTCGAGGCATCGAGGGAGAGAACGACTTTTCTGGCAAGAGATATATCTGGTTGAAGGATCCACAGGTTGCTTTTGTCAGAGGCTGGATTGTAGAGGAGTTGGACGACAACCAAATACTCGTGCAGTGCGAAGATGGCAGTGTAAGTYGAAGAACCAAGCTGGTATTTTGCAGGACTAAACATCCTCTAGCAACGAGAAGTAAGCGCAGACAGCGTCGATAAAGTCAATCCGGCGAAGTTCGACAAGGCGGACGACATGGCGGAGCTCACACACCTGAACGAGGCATCGGTCGTTCACAATCTACACATGAGATACCAGGCCGACCTGATATATACATATTCGGGGCTCTTCTTGGTGACGATCAATCCATACTGCCCGCTGCCGATCTATACAAATGAGTACATCAACATGTACAAAGGTCAAAGCCGAGAGGAGACAAAACCACATATCTTCGCCATGGCAGATGAAGCTTTCCGGAACTTGGTAGAGGAAGGCCAAAACCAGAGTATTCTAGTAACAGGAGAATCTGGTGCTGGAAAAACGGAAAATACCAAGAAAGTCATTCAGTATTTGGCCGCAGTGGCTCATTCCGATTCACCAGTAAAGAAGGGTTCGCAACACTCAAATCTCTCTCAGCAAATCCTTCGTGCGAACCCGATACTTGAAGCATTCGGAAATGCCCAAACTGTACGGAATCACAATTCGTCACGTTTCGGTAAATTCATTCGCATCGAGTTCACTCGAGCTGGAAGCATCGCTGGAGCTTTCATAGACTGGTATCTGCTCGAGAAATCGCGAGTGGTCCATCTCAATGCCCACGAGCGGAATTACCACGTCTTCTACCAACTTCTCAAAGGAGCGGACCGCAAAATGAAGCAAGACTTCTTACTGAGCGACCAGGATGTAGAAGATTTCGCTTATACAAGAGAAGGCCACGATACAATAACAGGGGTCTCTGATCGTGACGAGTGGAACTCTTTGAAAGAGGCCTTTGAAATCATGGGCTTCTCTGAGAAAGAGCAGTACTCGATTCTCAAGACTATAGCCGCCGTTCTTCACCTCGGCAACATTACGGTGATGAGGGAAAGCAGAGGAGCAGATCAAGCTCGCCTAGCCCCGGATGCTCACTCACACGCAGAAAAAGTCTGCAAGCTGCTSGGGATGTCCGTTGAGCCGTTCCTCCAAGGTCTTCTACACCCTCGAGTGAAAGCTGGGAGGGAATGGGTYGAAAAGGTTCAAACTCCAGAGCAAGTGCGTCTTGCAATAGATGCAATTGCAAAAGGCATCTACGAGAGATGCTTTGGCGACTTGGTTACACGCATCAATCGACAGCTCGATAGAACAGGCATGGGGATGGACGACTCCCACTTCATTGGAGTTCTCGACATTGCTGGTTTTGAAATCTTTGAAGAGAACAGCTTCGAGCAGCTTTGCATCAATTACACCAACGAGAAGCTTCAGCAATTCTTCAATCACCACATGTTCGTGCTTGAGCAAGAAGAGTATGCGCGGGAGCAGATTGAGTGGAAGTTCATTGATTTCGGCCATGACCTGCAGCCCACGATTGATTTGATCGAATTGCCTAATCCTATCGGTATCTTCTCCTGCCTTGACGAGGACTCGGTAATGCCGAAGGCTACAGATAAGTCTTTCACCGAGAAACTTCACTCTCTTTGGGATCGGAAAACTCCAAAATACAGGGCGGCACGTCTTGGCCAGGGATTTTTGCTCACCCATTACGCGGCTGAAGTAGAATATTCTACTGATGGTTGGCTGGAGAAGAACAAGGATCCTTTGAATGACAATGTTACGAGACTACTGGCTGCCTCTACGGACAAGCATACTGCATCACTGTTTGCGGATTGTGCAGATCCCGATGATGATGGTGGAGCTACGAGAAGTCGCGTCAAGAAAGGTCTCTTCCGAACAGTCGCWCAAAGGCACAAAGAGCAGCTCTCAAGCTTGATGGTGCAGCTTCACTCCACCCATCCTCACTTTGTGAGATGTATCATCCCCAACCACAGGAAGCGAGCTAAGCAGCTAAGCGCTCCACTTGTCCTTGATCAATTGCGCTGTAATGGTGTACTTGAAGGGATCAGAATTGCTCGTACCGGATTCCCTAATCGACTCCCCTTCTCTGAATTTCGGCAAAGATATGAGGTTCTGTGCCGGAATATGCCCAAAGGATATTTGGAAGGGCAGACCGCAGCTTCGATTATGCTGGACAAGCTCGGTTTGGACAAGGCTTTGTTTCGAGTTGGTCTGACCAAGGTGTTCTTCAGGGCTGGAGTACTAGCAGAACTTGAAGAGCAGCGAGACGCCTTGATTCGTGAGATCATGTCTCGATTTCAGTCCATCGCTCGTGGCTTCACTCAACGACGCATCGCTCATAAGAGACTCTACAGAGCTGAAGCAACGCGAATCATTCAACAAAACTTCCAGGCCTATCTTGATCTCTGCGATAATCCTTGGTGGAGGTTGCTTGTCAAGATGAAGCCCCTTCTGGGCGCAACCCGCACCTCTGGGGAAGTCAAGAAACGCGATGAAATGATTCAAAAGCTCAATGACAAAATGAGACAGGAAATCACCGAACGTCAACGTCTTGATGAAGAACGCAGGAATGCTCACACTGAGATGCAACGAATTCAGCAGACACTTGAAAGCGAGCGGGCGTTGGCATTGGACAAAGAAGAAATCTTCAAGAGGCTGCAATTACGTGAAGCAGAGCTAAGCGATAAGCTTTCTGGCGCCTTGGACGATCAGGAGAAGCTCGAGGATCAGCTGGATGATCTTCTCGAGGCCAAAAAGAGGGCCGAGCAACAAGCTGAAAAGTGGAGAGTTCAACTTGAGCAAGCCGGCCAGATCATTGCAAAGCTTGAGGGCGAGAAGACGGAACTATCTGACAAGCTCCGTGACCTGGATGCGCAACTGGATGACTTAGCTCATACTCAGTCTAAAAGAAGCGCGGAGGAATCTCGTTTGACACAGGAGATTAGTATGCTACAGAGCCAACTCAACCTGAAGGAACGCAAAGYCCAAGACTTGGAGGGCAAGCTGCTCAAGGTCGACCAAGATCTGGATGTCAAACTGGCAAAAGCTACCAAAGATCTTCAGGCCTCTCGCGTGAAGGAATCAGAACTAGCTACCGAGAATCGCCGAGTCCACCAACAACTTTCAGAATTATCGGCCACCTCCACCAGTTACGAAGATCTTGTACGAAAGAAAGAGAGCGAATTGGTCATTCTTCGATCAGACAATCGCAAATATGAAGAAGAGCGAAAGAGATTCGATGACGAGAAGCGAGCACTATCATCTGACAAGGACAATGTGATCAATCGCCTTCGCGAAGTCGAAGCAGAAATGTTTGCAATGAAGTCGCAACGAGCTCATCTGGAGAGAGAGGCAGCAGATACGAAGAAATTGCTGGAAGCCCGGCTCAATGAAGATACTCAAGCTGGTCAAAATCGCAAGATGTTGGAAAGCCAGATCAGGGATCTTAAGGAGCAACTTTCAGACGTRCAGCGAGATCTAAGCAAAGAACGCCAATCACGGGACGACGTTCAACTACTGGCCGAGCACAAATATCGCGAACTAAATGAAAAGTTCCAGGAAGTCAACGAGGCCAAGATCATTATCGAGAAGGAGCTCTATGTACAACAAGATACTCTTAGACGTGCGATGGAGTCTCGAGTCACAGCTGAAAAGGAGCGGAATGAAGCCCGGAACGAGATTAGAAGGTTGAGAGAGGCAAAATCTGTCGCTGAAGAAGCAAGAATTCAGGCCGAGCTATCAAACGATAGGAACGCTGCACGCTTGGCACAAGAACGGGAAGTCAGTTTAAGAAAGGACCTTGATGCAGAGCAAAGCCGYGCGAAATATTTCGAGGACGAGTGCAGCCGCTTAAGTCACGAGGTCAAGGAATTGAACACCATCATTGCTGAATCGACTGACTTTGGCGCCCGGAATGACAAGGAGAARGAACGCCTTGATCGTGAGCTCAATACCGTCAAGAGTCGACTCATGGCTTCAGAGAACGACAATCGGGCGCTTCTCAACAAGCTTCAGCAAAAGGGTCTCGAGCTTGCTCGATCAGGATCAAAAGCTAGCGAAACGCAGCGAGGTCAAATGCTCACTTTGCAGCGTGAGAAGGCCAGAGTCGATGAGCAGAATCAGAAATTGAACAAGCAGCTGGGAGATGCTCAGGTAGCTTTGACTACGCTGCAGAAACAGAAAGAAAAGCTTGAGCTTAGTCTTGAAGACTTGAACCATGAAGTTGCTCGAGAACACAAAACAAGCAGGAAYGCTGAAAAGGCATCATCGACGTTTACCAGTCAGCTTGCTGAAGTAAATCGAAAGCTCGATGACGAGCGTCAACTCCATTCTCAAGCGCAGTCCAAGAACCGGCAACTTCAAACGATGATAGACACCCGCGAAAAAGAAGTCCTTCAATTGATGAAGATATTCGAACCTGAAAATACACAACCGGTCGCTCAATATGACGGTGCCAGTGATCGCAGCCCGACAAAGCCTCCCAATCTTGTCCCTGGCCTTATTCAGAAGATTGAGGAGTTACAGAACAACCTGAGGGTACAGACCGCTGGACGGACGAATGCGGAGTCACAGCTCCGCGACCTTAGAAAAAGATATGAGGACGAATTCGCTGATGACAGATCCCCTGATCGCCCAAGACTGGAGGAAATCAACCCCAATCAGGCACCTTTCACTAACTCGCCGAACCATCTCAGGAGTAAACTCAATGCAAGGCCGCGCTCGAATGTGTCAACTCCAACTCGACGCTTTCCAAGCAATGAGACAGAGGGTCTTCGGGATTCTGGACGGTCGGATCGGACTGCTGATATCTTGAGTTTCAATAACCGCATGGATCTCAAGGCTGACTTTGAGGAACTGCAAAATCAGCTTCAGCTAACCCAAATGCAAAATCGGCATCTCCAGAGYCAACTTGAAAGGTCAACACCAGCTCGGGAGCTTTGGCCCGATGACAGTCCCTCTAATCGTCGGGTTCATAAACTAGAGCAGGCCAACAGCAGGCTCCATGACATGCTGGACGACTCTGCAAGAAAGGTCTCTGCTCTAGAAAAGAGTATCCAGACAGGAGAGCTCTCTCTCCGTGATGTGCAAACCAAATCTCACGAGGARCTCTTTGACCTCATCAACGATCAAGAGGACTCGCGGCGAGCATTGTTGCAAGCGCACAATTCCACGGTTGGTGAATTGAACGACACGAAGAAATATTTCGAGTCGCTCAAACACACTCGTGCATCCTTAGAAGTCGATTTGAGAGATGCCAGGTCAGATCTGGAGGAGATGGCACAACAAAGGGACCAGGACGCCAGCAGCAGAAGCCAACTATTACAAGAGTATGCAGATCTGCAGATTCGCCTTGATGCAGAATCGTCCAAGTTGGCAGACGTCAGCTCCAGCCTTTCTCTGTACAAAAACCGCGCGGATGAGTATTTCAACAAACTTGAACAAGCGGAGATTGCCGTTCTGAAAGCATCAAGAGCAGAGCAATTCGCCAGGACGCAAGCGAAGGAAGCAGAAGACACTTGTGCAGAGATCATGTCAGAGCGAAAGCAAATGGATGCCTCGATTGAAGATCTTCAACGGCAAAATCAACGCTACGAAGAAAAGCTTGAGGATATGTCTGCCGATCTCSAAGCCGCCGTTCAAGCCAGGAAGCGTCTACAACACGAGCTGGAGGATTATCGGAGCCAGCGAGCAATGGACATCGAGGATAAGGAGAGCAGTATGGAGCAGACCCGAAAGAAGTATCAATCCGAATTCGCAACGCTCACAAACGAATTGGACATTGCCCGCGAAGAAAAGTTGTTCAAACAGTCCGAGTGCACGAGGTTACGTGAAGAGCTGGATGACCTTCGATCGAAGTGGGACGATGAGGTGCTRAATAGCTCAACTTGGTCAAAAGAGAAAGCTCGGCTGGAGTCCACACTTGCAGATCTTTCTGCTTCGCGTGATGAGGCAGCCAATGCCCACAAGGATGCCCAAGATAAGATCGTATCGTTCTTGTCCCAGATCAGGACTTTGCGTACAAATGTTGATGACCTGACTGGCGAGCGAGACATACTACAGAGGGAGAAACGCGGCCTTGCGGCTCGATTGGAGGAGGCCAAGTCCGGTCTAGAGGATCTTGCTCGAAGCGATAGCCCGTCATTGCGAAATGCTGCTGGCATGGATCGTGAGCTTCTAGAGCTCAAGTCAAACTTAGCTCAGCAAGAGGACATCGTCGCCGCCGCAGTTGGTAAAATGAGACGGGCCGAAGCTATGGCGACTGAGATGCAGAAAGACATTGTCGCTGAGCGAGAAATGACTGCACAGCTAAATAAGGAGAAAGCTGCGCTCGAGAAATCACTCAAGGATGCGCAGCTCAGACTTGTGGATCTTGAGACCAAGGGCTATTCCAGCGCGAGCCAAGATRTCAGATTCTTGCACGGCCGTATCCAAGAGGTACGTTTCATCCCACCCTCCCCTCAAAGCTTGTACTAATTCGTTTCTCCAGCTCGAAGCCCAACTCGAAGCCCAAGAAACCGAGCGCAACAAATCCCAACGCTCAGTCCGTAATGTTGACCGCACCGTCAAAGACCTGCAGCTCCAAATCGAGCGCCGCGACAAAGCCAACGCGCAGCTCGAAGAGGAAGTTGTGCGCTCGCGCGACCGCTGCGAGAAATTCCTTAAGACTATCGACGAGCTCCAGAACTCCGACTCGACGAACCAACTCTCCGCCCGGAAAGCGGAACGCGAGCTACGCGATGAGAGAGAGCGTGCGTTGAAACTGGAGAGAGAGTTGGAGGGATGGAAGGTGAAGAAGGCTGCTGGGGCGTTCGGGGGAAATGGGAGCTGGGCGATGGCGAATGGGGCGGAGGAGAATGGGATTGATATCCCGAAGCGGAAGAGCAGTATTACGCGGAAGCCGAGTGGTGTTAAGGGGTTTCTATGATTAGCTGTACGGGTATAACGCTGGGCAGGATGGTGGAAGGCAAGGAAAGGAAGCATGACTAGGGCGTTTCGATGTTTTGGGCTTGCATGCATTTGTATTTTGTAGTACGGTTTGCACTGGGTGGCGGTGGTGTGGTGGTGTTATAGATGATCTTTATGCCCTGTTCAATTGGGACTCTTGGTGAGATGTGATGCTAGCCCTCGACAAGTGTCCTTCTCTTGTAACTCATTCCAACTCTTGTCTCCTCAAACTGCTTGTCTGTCGTCTTGGGCCAGCCTCAAAACAGCTTTGTTAAGATTTTGGTGGACTTCGCACTTTCCTTTCCCCACAATTTTTACTTGCTTGTGCCCGCTATCTCAGACGTACATGCACGTCTTACGTCTGCTTATCTCCTGCCTCGATGAAATATTCATGCATATAGTCGATGAAAAGGAATGTTAGTGTAATGAGAGCCGTCAAGAAACATTGTGATACACATGCACGCTGATGTTCAACCGGTACAACAAACTACGAGAATTTCTTCGTTTAGATATGTATTGGTCACATACCTATGCATTGTGGATCTCGCATCTGTGTGCTTACACGGGCGGCTTGTTACAGCCAATCGCATCACAAAACGAAGACCAGAGAGACAASAAAAAGACAAATTTCACATAGATRCACATTGTAACGTGCGCAGCATCTTGATCCCTRGCCGAAAGCATAGTGGATAGTCTGCTTGGTGTGACGATCCAGTAATGCTGTCTCTGCTGCACGACAAGTCTCCATCATCGGGAGTCGATTGGGTATGAGCATGTCGTATGTCGAAGAAGCAGAAACAGATGCAAGAAGGTGGATTCTAATAGATGTAATAGATTGGACATTATAGGAGGCTTTGCTGACTGAGTATTGGGCGGGGCATTCCTCAAAAGAGTAGRCAGTCTTGAAATTAAAGGGTTAAACACCCCCCGCTTGAGAAGAAAGCCGACATTTCTATCCCTCTCACTGCCTTGCTCCTAAGAGGATCTCCATTTCAACTCTCTTGTGTTCTCTTTCTAAACCCTTTCAATCACCATGTCCAACACGAAATACGATAGACTAGAGGCAACAGAAAAAGCTCAAATAGACGGCGATAAAAACGAAGGCCTCCTACACACGTCAACAATCTCACCACAAAACTCCCACCGACCCAGCCACTTCTTCTGGGCCTTAAATATTGAGACGCTCATTCTAGCCACCAGCCTCCTCGTCATCTAGAAAGCATTAGTTCCCGCCTCCACAAACCTACACTACCAAGTCCTCACTTCCGACAACAAGACTTATCCCACAAGTCCCCCCTCCTAGTCCCAGCACTTCTAACCTCTACCCTGCGGCCAGACGCCCGCCGAAGCGCTCGCCCTCGGCTGCCATTTCGACATGCTCGTCGCCGCCTGGCTGCCCAATCGGTGCATCGACCGCGCCCTCATCGCCGAATTCATGTCTCTAGGAAACTAGGACTTCTACAGCACGCACCACCTCGCCTCCGCCTCCTCCAAACTGCCGTCCTACGAGCCCGACTACATCGGCTCGGTGAACACYACSGTGTGGACTGTCAGGCGGTGGCATACTACGCACTGCGTGTATATGTTCAAGAAGCTGGGGAGGGCGCTCGAAAACGGATGGATGGTTGATGCAGAGGCGGTGAGTAGGCCGCATCGAGAGCATTGCATCGATGCGTTGGTGGAGGGGCTATTTGGGCCGCAGAGGGACCCGGAGGAGGTGGATGTCTATCTAGAGATTATTTATTCGCCTTGCTGAGGGTTTGGGAAGATGCGACCGTGTGTCTGGGCGTCGTGAACCGGCGGGTGAGCACCAATTGGGGTAGCTGATTCTCTGCTGCGGGTTTCATGTCCTTGAATTAATCTTTTCACTGAGCATCCACTAAATGCACCTGAGATTCTCATTCTTAGAACTTTCCGAAGTTGAATCGTGCAAAGTTTAGGA
>QYSG01013413.1:0-16189 GCA_003988875.1 Lachnum nothofagi
TAAATTAATATTAATTTAAATAAAAACTTTAATAAATAAATATATTTAATTAATTAAAATATTTTAAATATATTTATTTTTATAATTTATTAAATAAAATAAAAATCGTTTTATATAAAATAAACTATTAAATAATTAAGCAAACAACGGAAAAATATATATAAAATTAAATAAAAAAATTACTAATAATAAAGCCAAATATAATTATAATTATTAAAATATATTTTTTATATATTTTTTAGCAAAAAACCAAATAGAATTATTTAGAAAAATAAAAAATTTACAAAATTAATTGAAAATATATTAAGGCATAGAATTTACGAACAGCGGCGATAGACGCCAAAAGTATAATTAATATAAATAAAAAATTTTTTTTTTTAAATATAAAATTAAAAACAAATATTATAATAATATTTATAATATTTATTAAAATATTAAACTTTTCTAAGCCGCTATTATATTATTGTTTTTATATATATATATTAATTTTTTTAATATTACATTAGATTTGCTAAAATTTCTAATAAAATTTTTTTATAATTATTTAAAATAAATATTTTATATTATTTTTTTTAATTATTTTAAATAATTTATTTTAAATTTATTTATAAATTATTGTTTTATATAATATTAAAATTTTATAAATATTAAAATATATTTAATTAATAAACTTATATATAAAAATCCAAATAAAAACATTATTATATGTTTTTTTTCTTTTTTATTTATAATATTTTTTTGTTTTTTTACTAAGGTATTTATTTTTTTTCTTGGAATCCTTTTTTTTAAGCCTGTATAAAAGGCAAATAATATATTTTTTAATATATTATATATATATTATAAATATAATAATTTTTAATATATTATTAATTTTATATTTTTATTAGTTTTATTTAAAAAAAAAAAATAATAACCAAAAAAAGTTTTTTTTTTTTAAATAAAAATTAGGCTTATTATGCGATTAAATTAAATATATTAATTTTATTTTGGGGAATTAAAGCCGGCCAAATAAGTATATATTTTTTTTATTTAAGTTTAATAATAATTTAATTATAATATATTTGCAAATAATATTAAAATATAATAATATAATAAAAAATAATAAAAATAAATTTAAATTAAATCTAAAATTTAAATTAAATTTAGATTATTAAATTTATAAATTAAAAATAATAATATTTTAAAATTAAATTAAATATTTAAAATTATAAAAAAATAAATTTAAATTATTTATATAAATATAAAAAAAAAACTTAAAATCCTAGGTTTTTTAATAATAATTTAAAAAAATATTTATATATATAAAACCTAAAATATAATAATATATAAAAAATATTTATAAAACTAAATAATAAATTTTACTAAAAAACTATTATATTAATTTCCAAAAAAAACTATAAAAAAAAAACTTTTTTTTTTAAATTTAAATATATTTTATTAATATAAATTTTATTATAAAATATAAAAATATAATCACTTAATTTTTTATATTATTCTATTTTAAAGCCGGTTATAATACTATAGTATTGCTAGCCAATAGGAACTATTAGAAATATAAATAATTGGTAAATTATTATAATATATTAAAACTTTTTTATTTTTATATTATATTAATTTGCAAAATTTAGAAAATATATTACTTTTTATATTTTTCAAATACAAAAAATATTAATTTATAATAGCAAAATACTATACTATAAAAAATATATTACAATAGAAATCCTTTTTTTTTTGTATAAATAATTAAAACTTAAAATATTAAGTTTTAAACTAAAAAAAAATATATAAATATAAAAAACACAAAAAAAAAAATAGAAAAAATATAATAAATAATGTTTATAAGCAAAATAGCCTATATATTAATTAATTTAATTTAACAGCTAAAATAAATTATAAATAAAACCCAAAAAACTATAATATAACGGATTTACAAACAAAAAAATATTATAATAAATTAAATGCAATAAAACTATTAGAAATTAAAAATAATAGAAAATGGAAGCAAAAACAAATAAAACAAATATAACTATTATAGTAGCGGCAAAATATAAAATCTGTTTTTTTTATTTTTTAGTATATTTTTAATATTTATATAAAGCTTTAATTTAGAATTATAGGTAATATAATTTTTTTGTTGTCCTAAACACCCTATATAGGTATTACTACTAGCAGCCCGCTAGCTGTCCGGCGTAAGAACCAAAGGAAGCCACGGAAAACAAAAACAAATGTTTTAGCAATATTAATATTAAAAGTAAAATAATAAAATTAATAAAAGCAATTTAGCAAATATTTTATAGTATAATATTAATTAATAAAAAAAAGGCTTTTATAATAAAAAAAAAAAAAAATATAAAAAAATTGAATCAAAATAGTTTAGTTGGGGTCGGTTAATTAAAAAATATTTAATTCAATATTTTAATTAATGGTTATATAAATTTATCTAAAAATACGAAAAAACAATATAAACGGCGGAAAATAACAAAAGATTTAATATAGTTTTAAAAACGCCGCCGGCCAAATAAACTAGCTTCAAAAGTCCTCGAAAACAAAGAAAATATAAAAAAAAAAATTAAATATAATATTAATATATTATAATTAAATTAGCTAACTAAACTAAAGTAAAACTTCGTTTGTTTTTAATAAAGCCTTTAGTAAAACCTAGTATTTTAATTTAATATTTATTTTAATAAACCAAAAAAAAACTATTGCTTATTATTAGATTTTAAATAATAAATATAAAGTTTAGCTATTGTTTATAATAGTAATATAGGTTTATTTAATATAATTTTATATTAGTAATAATACTAATATAATACTTAAATATAAAATAAATATACTTAGTTTTTGCAATAACAAATAAAAATATATTATTAAACTTTGGATTTGCAATTAAATTACAAAACTATAAAAATATAAATAATCTTTTTTAATATTATATTAAAAAGTAATATACTATTGATTTACTATAAGTAAAAATAGGAATTCTATTTATAATAATAAAAAAAATAATAATATTTAATTAATATATTATGTTTATTTGCTTAAAACAATTGAAATAAATGCCCTAATAATACAATCAAATTATTTCTATATTGTTTAATGCCAAAGCCATATAAATAAATTAAAAATAATAATAAAGTAAAAGTTTATATTAAAGTAAGTATTTAAATGGATTTTTTTTTTTTAGGATTAATATTATTTATTTTTTTTAGTTTAATATTGCAATTTTTATTTTTATTTTATTTTTTTATTATAATAATAATATTTTTATTTAATTTTCTTTTTGGTAATTTATTACTTTTAAAATATTTCTAATATTAAAATTTTTATTTTTAATATATTAAATTTTTATATAATTGATTATTAGTTATATTATATATAATTACTTATAATTTACTTTGTAATATTTTATTTTTATTTTTTTTATTAATTGCTTTAATTTATTTGGTGTATTTATTACTATAAATTTAATAATTTAAATAAATAATAAAATCCCAAGTTTAGATAAATTTTATATAATTAATATTTTTTTTAGATTATAAGCAAAAATATATTATTTTGCGGCATTTACATAAATATATTTGGTACTATATATTACCTAAATGAAAACTATAGATTTTAGGTTTATATTATATATTATAATAGTTTAATAAATAAATTTAATTATAAATATTAAATTAATATAAAAGCCGGATTTAATACAGCAAATATAATTTTAGTTAATAATAATAGTATAGTTAAAAATTATAATATTTATTAATAAACAATAAATATTATGTTTTTTTACCAAAAATAATACTTATAATACTATAATAAGTTTTTTTTATATTTTTTTTAGAAGTTATACTAAGCCTAATAGACGCCGCCGCAAACCGCAACATTTAATATTAATAATAATAGATTTTATATTTAGCGTTTAAAGTTAATTTATTTTAAATTAATAAAAAAACTTATTAAAAATATAAAATTAAAATTAGAATCCAGAATATATTTAAAAACTATTTAATATATATAATATAATTTAAATATAGTTTATTATAGCTTATGCCTATTTTTTACTTTAAATTATAATAAATTTTATAAAATACCATAGATTTAATAAAAATATATAAAACTATAATAAATATAAATAATATTAATAAAATTATTAATATTATATTAAATTTTATAAGCTTTTGTAATAAGCTGATTTATTTTATAAAAATTTATATTTAAATAAATTTAATTTTTTATATATATAAAAAATTTGTTTTTAAAGCTAATAGATAATTTAAAATATAAATAAAAATAATAATTTAAAATAGTATATAATTAAAGGATTTGAATTAATAAAATAAAAAAATAGCAATTATATAAAACATTTGAAAATATAGGCGTAATGGTTTTTTTAATGTTTTGGCGGTATAGGCACTGGGATACGCGGCAATTCTATTTTTTTTTTTTTTTTTTTAAAATAAAATAAAAATCTAATATAAATTTGCAATTGAATTCTGGCGTTATTTTAGTAGTATAACAAATATTAGTTTTTTAATAAAAATAAAAGTTAGTATTTCGAATTTTAATACTTTTTGGCGAATACTACTATAAAGGTTTTATATAATATTATGGCTTTGAATTATCTCTTTATTTTATGCCTTAATCTAGTTATGAATATAGTTCTAGATCTAGCAAAAATAAAATTGCTTTGCTATTTTATATAAAATAAATCTTTAGTTTTATTGCTTTTTTTAATTAAAGGCCTGTTTTTTTTTTTAGCGTAATATTTTTTTATTTGTTTATAAGGTCTAGGGTATATTTCTTTTGTTTTTTTTTTCATTGTTAATATTGGCAATTTTCTGGCATATAATGACTTTCTTTTTTTTTTATTTTTAATTTTAATATTATATTTTTATAATATTAATTTATTGATTTTTAAAAATAATATTATTTTTGAAAATATAAAAATAGTTTTGCTATTGTATAAGTATTTTCAACTGTTTAATTTATAAAAAAGTAATTTATTTTAATTCTATTTATTTTGGCTAATTAATAGGTTTTAAAAAAGCCCGGCAATTTAAAGTTTTTTTTTTTTAATAAAATATATTATATTTTAGTATTATATTTTTCTTATATATTATATTATATTAATTTTTAGTTTTTTATTATTTAAAATAATAAAAAGTGTTTTTATTCATTAATATAATAGTAAATAAAAAGCTTATGCTAATATTCCTTTTAATATTATATACATAAAAGTCCAATTCCATTTCTATAAAATCAGATTTTTAAAAATGTTTTTTTAATAAACTATTAGTAGTAATATAAAAACCTAATTATTAACAAAAAAAATTTAATAATAAATAAAAATCTAATATAATAAAAGCAAAAATCGTTTTTCTTTATTAACGGTATTTTTGTTAAAATAGATTATAATAGTAAAAATAATTGCAAATAAGCCCCATAAGCCCAAATTATGTTATATATGTTTACAATTAGTTTATATTATGTTTTTTTTAATTTTTATTTAGTTATTTACAATTAAAAATATTAATATATATTAAACGGGTTTAATTTATTATTTTATTATATTTAATTTTTTTTATTTGATTTTGCATAATAAGATCTTTTAAATATAAAACAATAGTTTTAAAATACTTTAATATTAACTATAAACCAAACATTAAAAAACTAGCTATAAAAAAAAATATATAATAGAAAAACCATATAGTCAAAACCAAGCCAAAATATATAATAGTTACTATTTTTTTTAATTAATTAATATATACTTTTAAATTAATTTTATAATTAATAAACAAAAAAATTAAATTAATAATAGAAATATAACCGATGGCAATAATTTATATAATTAAATTTAAATAATTTTTTATTTTATATAAACTATATTGAAAAACGGCGCAATTACCCAGGGGATTTATATGCTATAGAAAAAACAATAGTTTTAAAATGATTATAATGTAGTTGTATATATTAAATAAAATAAAAAAAAAAGCGGATATTATTTATCTATTTTTAATTTATTAAGTTTATTTTATGTATATTATATAATCAGAATTGCTTTTTTTGTCTTATACTTAAGAAATAGCCCTTCTACTTTGTTTTAAATTATTGTAATATATATAGTTTTAATAATAATTATGCTACCGGCGCCTTTCCCTATTTTATTAGTATTATATAAACTTTAAATAATATTTACAAAAATTACTTTGCTTTTCCAAATATATTTTTATAGTTGATTATTAGCTTTATACTATATAAACAATAAAATATAATTAATAGTATTTTTATAATTAATAATAATATTTAATACAATAAAATTTACACTAAGGTTTTTATAGGCAAATACAACAAAAAATTTAAACTTATTTCTATACTAAAATTAATAAATTCACAGAATTATTAACAGAAATAATTGGTTTTTTTTATATTATTTTTAAATTATTTTTTAGGATATTTAATTTATTTATAAAAAATAAATACAATTAATATATACTTTAGATTTTAATTTACTTTAGGCCTTAATCTTGCTTTGGGAAATATTCGGGCTTTTGCTTTTTAGCTTTATTTTAGTTATAGCTAGTTTTTTAAATTAATTATATAATAATCTATATATCTATAAATTAATATAATAAAAAAGCAAAAAACATTATAATTTTATATATACTTTTTTGGCTGGAAAACTACTATTGTTTTTAGTATAAATAAGTCGGATTTGAAGGCCTAATAATAAATTTATATACAATAAACAAAAAAACAAAACTAATAGTATTTAACTAATAATAAATAATTTTACAATAAAATTTATATTTTAATTTTAAAAAATAAATTAAAAAACTTCCGAAACTTTTATTAAACAAAAATTAATATTTTAATATAAAAATATAAATATATTTATATAATTACTTTAAATAAATTAATAACGACTTTAATTTTTAGTTTTTTTAAATATTATAGTAATTATGCTTTTATAAGTTTTTTTTATTATAATATAATAATTTAAAATCTTTAAATATTAGAAAAAAGAATTAGCCCCAAAAAATTACGGTTCCCAATTCGATATATTAAGCAAATTATAAAAATTTTCCAAAAAAAAAATTAATCCAATTAGTAACCTAAAAAAATACAAAAAATAAATTATTTACAATACAAAAAATATATTTTAAAAATTATAAATCGAAAATCTATAAATACCATAATCTCAATAAATAAACCTAAATTTTTAAAGATTTAATATTAGCAGTCCGGTTGGTTTTAAAATTAGCTGCCTATACTAATAGTAATAAGCAAAAGCAAAAAAGCCAAAGTAATAAGCTATAAAAATAAAATAATAATATTAAAAAAAAATTACTTATTTTAAAATATATAAGTAAATTATTTATTTATTTTTATTATTCCGACTACATATACTCAATTCTAAAAAAATATTTTTTTTTATTTAGATTTAAATAAATTTATAAAAATAAATTTTTAAATAAATAATATTATATTTTAATAAATAAAATAGTATTTAAATTGCTTAAATCAAGTATTAAATAGTTTTTTATTATAAATCAAATGCTTTAGAATATTTTATAATATAGCTATAAACTGCGAATAATAAGCGCGACTTTATTCTAAATACTATAATCCAGTGGATTAAATATTTCTTATATATTCAATTATGTTTTATAAGCAAAAATAACTAATTAAATATAATTATTTAAGGTTATAACCGGCTTTTAGATATTATAAAAAAAGGTTTTCCTTTTCTTAACTTTTTTTCTCTTATAATACTAATATTTTTAATTATTAATTTTTGTTATTATAATATTTTAAGCTTTTTATTGTTTTTACAATTTTCTTAAAACTTCTTTTATTGTTTTAAAATCTTTCCCCTTATTATTTAAAATTTTAAGTATTTTATATAAATTTATTTATTCTTATAATAACTTTATACAGCTAGTATTTAAAATATTTTCATTAAAACTTAAAATTTAGATTATATATAAATGGCTTTATAGGCAAAGGAAATAATAATAATAATTCAAATTGTTATTTGAATATTTTTTCTAAAAAAACTTATTATAAAAAGCTGTAGATTTTATAATATTTAATTAACAAATATATAAATTTAATTCTTTTTTTTTAATATTTTTCTTTTTTTTTTCCCGCTTAGCTAGCCTTTTATAAAAAGGTTTTCTATTATTATTTCCTTTTGGCAGCCTATATTCTAGTAGTTTATATTCAAATATAAATAATAAAATTTAAATTTAAATTCCGCCTTTGTTTATATTATTTTATATAAACCCTTAATAGTTTTAAATTTATATTTTAGCGTATTTTAATATATAAACTTTTAATTTTAATTTTAAGTAAATATTAATTTATTTTAGCTTAGTATTAACCCTTTTTTTAAATTCTTATTAAATTTAAAGAATTAATATTATATAAACTTTAAAGGCAACCAACAAACTACTTTTAATTAAATTATTAATTATTTTATATATTGGTAGATATAGGGTTATATATTAGTATTTATTAAGAATAATATAACCGCAAATACCAATAATATTTTAATTATACTATTTTATATATATAATAATTTTAATAATTTACAATATAATATTAAATATAATAAATATATTACTAATACTAAATTTAGTTAATTTGCTTAATATATAAGTTTTGCGGCTTTTAAAAATAGTTAAAAAGCTATTAATAAAAACTAATATATTAATTGCACCTAGGGCAACCAAAGAATTTATTATAGTTTTTGCCTAAATTAAAATATATAATTTTTTTTATTTTTAGTTTTTATTATAATATATTAATAAATATAAAAGTTTCTTTTATAATTTATTAAACTAATTGATACTATAATTTCTTTTAATGTTTTTAAATAATTTTTAATATATAAATTTTTAAAAATCAATAAATAAATACATTAGAAAACTATAAAACAATAATTAATTATTTGGTATTTTTATAGGCCAAAATAAAAAATCAAATAATTTAATTTTAGCATAACAAATAAATTAAATTAATACTTAAAAATTCAAATAATAATAAAAATATATATAAAAAAAATAAAAATAAAAATAATAATAAAAATTATAAAATATTTTAGTATTATTTATATAAATAAAAATATAAAGTAATAAAAGCAATAAATTAAATTAGATTAAGGCAAATAATTAAAAATTTCTTTAAACTTAAAATTATTTTTTTATAAAGTTTTTTATATAATATAGAATTTAGGCGGATACCTAAGGCTTTTAAGCTAACATTATTTTTTGAAAATTTTTTATATATTATTATATTAAAATAAACATTAAAAAAAATAATGTAATAATTTAAATAAATTTAAAAAAACCAAAAATACTTTTTTTATTATTTTTATTTAAAAGTTTATTATATTTAAAAAAATTTAAAAAACAATTAAAAAAAATTATAAAAATTTAAAATAATTATATAAGATTTTATTTTATTTTGAAAATATTTTAGCATTAATATTTAAATAATACTTTTAATTAGATAACTTTAGCTAAAATATATTTATATTATTTTTAGTTTTTAAACTTTATAAAATAAATTGCTAATATTATTATCGGTTTTGAAGACTTTTTTAAAATAAGTTTATAATATTTGTTTTTTTTTACAATAGTTTTTATTTTTAAAAACTATTTTTAATTTATATTTTAATAACTTCAAATAACCCTAAAAACTTATATTTTGCATTTTTTTGCAATATTATTAAGATTTTTACTTTGATGTTAATGGCTTTTATATACTAGTGCTAATTTATATAAAGATTTTTAACAGCTATTTTTTAGCTTTTTTCCTTTAATTTTAATAATTATTACTTTTTTGACCTAAAATGTTTTTAATAACCTTTTTTTTTTTCCTTAAGTTTTTAATCTTTTTTCTTATTGTTAAAAGCATTAAATAAAGCTTCCTCTAGCTTTTATTTTAACTTTAATGCCATTTTTACTTATATACTCCTTATATTTCCTTACCGCCGTCAAACTCCCCTTTAATATCAAGGCTTTTAACCTAATTTAAACTTTCCCAAAAATTTTCTATTTTCTTAGAATATTAATATATTTAATTTATTTAAATAAAAAGCTTATTTTGGTATTTTTTTATTATTATTAATAAATCAAAATTATTTTTAAAGATTTTTATTTATTAAAATAAATTTAATAATATTTCTTTTAATTATAAATCTAATTTTTAATTTTCTTTGGAAATATCTTTAATATTATTTATAGCTTTAGTTATATTTTTAAAGTTCTTTTATAAATATATTTTTATTTAAAAGTATAATAGCCGTAATATTAATAAATCAAAAGCTAACTTTGCAAATAAAATTTAAATATTGCTAATTTTAATATTATATTTATTTTTTAAGTTTTTAACTATTTTTAATAATAGGATCCTTAATTATTCATTTAGTCTATAGGGTTTCGGTGCTTTATATTTATAAAATAAGCCTTTTTTCAGATCCAGTTATTGCCTATAATCTATTAACTTTTTAATAATTATAATAATTTATTATTTTTAATTCTAATAATTATATTTTATTAATAGTTTTTTTTATAGGATTTAAAGGAAAAACGTAAATCGATTGATTTTATTTTAATATTAAGTTATACAAAAAATTAATATTAATGATTTAGTGGCATTTAGGCAATATTAAGTTATTTTTTTAAATATATTAAAAAATATAAAAAAGTTTTTTGGTTTTTAAAGTTTAAGTAGTTTCTTATATATAAAAGACCTAAGCCTAAATCTAAACTATAGAAAATATCCTATTTTAATGCTTTACAATTAGTATAATAATAATTACTTTATATATTAAAAGCTAAAAGTAAATTAAATAAAATCTTAAATAAATAATTTTTCGCTTAACTACTACTTTAAAAAATTATTCTACTATAGATTTTTTTTTTATATTAAAAAAAATAATTATATTTTATTTGCTTTTTATTAAATTTTATTTATTTAAATATAATATTTAATAATTGTAATTAATTATATTTTTTTATTTGGCAAAAGTTTATTATTTATTGTTTTACTATTAATTCTATTATTATTTGTATTTTCTAATAGCTTTAACTTAAATCTAAAAATTAGAAAAAATAAACTATAGCTATTAATAGCATAAATTTAATAATTAAATATTATCTATAGTTTTTATTAGTATATTTTCAATGATTTAATATAGTTTTTTTTTTATTATTATAAATTTGCAATTTTTAAATATATATAAAATAAAAATATTTATAAGTTTATTTTTAATATATAATTTGAAAATTTAAAGGCATTAGGTTTATTAATAAAATAGCAAATTTGGTAACCTAGGGCTACAATGTATAATTCTAGGCCTTATATTATTATATATATAGTACTAAGGCACTTTATAGCAAACCTATATCCAAAAAATAAAAATAACCTATAAAAAAAACAATTTAATAAAAAATAAAAATAAACAAAATAAAATAAATCCAATAAATAAATTAAAAAATTACTTTTTTTAATGTTTTATTTAAAGGGTATATTAATACTATTAAGTAATACTTTAAAGTTTTAATACTTATAAAATAAAGGAAAATATCGTTTTATTAGCTGATTATAATTTAATTTAATATTATAATTTTGTTTTTAATACATTTATTTATATATTTATTAATATTTTAGTTTTGTTTTTAAATTTGCTTTTATTTTTATCCTATAGTATTTCCAGTATAAGGGCATATTACAAAAAGCTTTGCCGTTGTTTAGCATTTTTTAAATATAAAACTTTATAAAGCTTTATTATAATATATAATAAATATTATTTGTAATATATTAAAATAATATATATAATAGATTTTATTTTTTAAATAAAAATATAAAACGCAAAATACTAGTTTTATAAATTAAAAAACATTATATTATTATATTTTTAATAAAATTTATATATATTAATATATATAAAAAGAAAAATTATACATATAAGCTAAAAATCGTAAAAAAATAATATATTTTGCTTTAATGTTTTTTATTTAACTTCGGATTTTTAAATATTATAATTATAATAATAACTATTTATAAAAATTTTTAACATAATCCAAAAAATAAAAAATAACTTTAAAATAAATTAAAAAATTATTATTACTTTAGTTTAATTTAGAAATAAAATTAAAACTTTTAAGCAAAAATTAAAAATATTAATATTTTTTAATTAAAATTAATAAATTAAAATAAAACTTTAATTGCAAAAAAAAATCATATTTCTATATATTAAATATAATAATAAAATTATAAATAAATTAAAATTATTAATTATTTAATAATATTCCTTATAATATTTTATAATAATTATTATATTAATAACATTTAGGATTTTCTTTGCTTTTTTTTTTTTAAATTAAAAAAATAAAACTAGTAAAATAATAAAATTCGAAAAATGCCTATTTAAGATTTTTTAAAAAATTATTTTATATTATTTTAATATTTAGGAAATTAGGCCAAAATAAGGTATATATTTAATCGGTTCTTTAGTATAAGCTAATTATTACCTTCATAAATAATACATAGTTTTTATTATTAATTTATTAATAATTTTTATACTTTTTTCATATACCGATATTTATGCTTATATATGCCTTATTTAAACAAAAAAGCTTTTTTTTTTTAATAAAATCATTGTCTGGTAGAACCTTAGGGAAGTTTAATAATACTTAAAAACCAATTTTTTTATAGCTATATTTTAAAAATATATTTAAGTTATTTTTATAGTTTATATAAATAAACAGCTTTTATACTTATTTTTAAATTATAGCTACATTTTTTTTTAAATATATAATATATTCTTAGATTTTAGTTATATTTTTAATAATTTTTATAAAATATTAAAATATTAATTTTTTTGGTTTTATATTAAAGTCCTTATATAAAATTTTATTCCTAATATGGATACGTTAGAAATACTTAGGCTTTTGTTATTTTAAAAAATGCCGCTAATTTGCTTTTATATTCCTTTCCTTTGGAATTGTTTGGTATATATTAGTCGAAATATAAAAAAAATAATTATAAAATATATATATTAAAAAAAAAATACCTATAAAAGTTTATTAGATTAGAAAATCTATTTGAAAATAATTGGAAAATATTAATATTATAAAATACCAAAATAAATAAAAGCAAAAATATTTATTATTTTTATTATTTATTATAAATTTATAATTACTAATATAAAATATAAAAATATAAAAATAATTAAAAATATAATAAACTTAATTTATTTATATATAAAATTATTATAATAAAATCATTAACATAGTTTATATATATTAATAATATATTATTCTACTTATAAATTAAAAAAAATAATATTTTATTTTATATTAAAAAATATATTTATAATAGCTAAATTTTTTAAGCAATTATTTATTTAAGTTTTTTTCAATAAACCTATATATTATAAAAAGATAAAATATAATATTTAAATAAACAAATAAAAAAAAAAATATAATATTAAAAAATAATATTAGGATTTAGCGATTTTGCAATAATAAAACTATATTTATAAAAAAGTTTAAATCAAAACTATAGAAGGATTACGTGATTATCCTACCAAAGGCTAGCCTTTAATAAAATAAATCTATTTAAACAGCAAATTTCTATTTTTTATTATAAAAATGGCTTTGGCTTTATTATTTATGATTTATTAAAAAAATTCAAAAATTCAAATAAAATTAGTATTTTACATTTTTAATTAAAATATAATAATATTATTTAAAATTATAAAATTCGGGAAAATATAAAAAAAAAAGTATTAATAGTAAAAACATCCGATGTTTTTTTATAATTATTATTAATTTTAATTAAAAAAATTAAATCCTAAAATAATATAAAATTATAATATTTATAAAATAATATCTTCTAAAATTCTATAATAAATAAGCTAAATCCAAAAAATATATTAAATAAATATAAAAATAAATTTTGTAAATTTTGCTATTAAGTTTTTTTATAATAAATTATATTATTTTTAAAAATCTAAAATATAATTTTAAATTTCAAATAAATAATAAATATTATTTTTTATAAAATCTACCAGTAATATTTTTTTATGCCTTTATATCCTATAGAAATTATCTTAAGTATTAAAATTACTAAAATACTTTCTAAGCTATAATAGCAGCCAAATATATGAAATTTATTTCGATATAAAATAAAATTAATTAAATTTATTTTTTTTATTAATAAATATAATAATTAAATACTTATTTCAAAAATATTAAATTATATTATTTAAATTATTTTCAAATAATATTCATATTATTAAATTATAATAAAATAATTTTAAAATTTTTATATTATAATATTTTTAGTATTACCAATAATTAATTTGGATAAAATATTAAATTTTTTATTAAATATATTCTTTTAAATACCTAAAAGCAATTAATATAAAACATTTAAAACTATTATTTTTTAATTTATATAAATTTAAATAATATTTTTTATTTAATTAGGTTTATTTATAAATAAATTAAATTGGAGATATAATCTAGTTTTATATATTTATAAATATAATAATTAACTATTGCATAATTAATAAAAAGAATAATACAGGTTTTAAAATGTATTTTTACTATAGAAAATATTAGAATAGCTATGTTAACTTAAACTAAAAATATAAATAATAACTTATAAGTTAAAAAAAGCAAAACTAAACTTATAATTATAATAAAAAAAGAAATAAAATAAAAAAAGCTAAAGGATACTAGAAATATCTTTAAATTCAAAAATAGCCATAAGAAAAATAAAAAATGGAAAAAGCTTTAAAGCTACTTTAAAAAACAAATAAATCTTTAAAATAATCTAAAGGCTTTTATAGCAAAATCTTAAAATAAAAAAAAAACATTGCAAATAAATGCTCAAATAGCTAACGGAAATATTAATAACTAATAACAATAACGTTAAAACAGGGGTTTGTTTAAATATTACTATTGCTACAAATATTAATATTTGATTTTGCGATACTTTAGAAAACTTTTAGGCTTTTTAAAATAATAACTATAATACAAATAGTAAAAAAACCCTTAAATATTTAAAATAGCAAAAAACAACTTTTAATTATAGATCTAATTATTAAAATAAAATATAAAAAAAAATATTTTTAAATTAAAATATTTTTTATTATATAAATAGCAAAAGTAAATATATAAAATTAAAAAAGCAATTATGTAAAAATTTATAATATTATAGAAATATACGGCTAAAAATAAAAAAAAACAGCTTTTAAATATATATAACAAAAATAAAATAAATTTATAATAAAAAAAATAATAAAAAACTAAATTAAAAATTATTTTAAAATAATAAAAAACTTTCATAGAATTAATTAACTAATTATAAATATATAAATTATATATTTATATATAACTTTAGATTTATGTAAACTTAATAACAAAAAAATTAAAACTAATATTTTATATTTTATTTAAATAAATTATTTTTTGTTTTTTTCCAAACCAATGCTTTTTTATTATTAATAATATTATTATTAATTATTAATAGTATTTATAGGTAATATTACCTATTTTTAATTTAAAAAAAAAACTTTAATTTTTTTTTTTTTTAAATAAAGTTATAGTTTAATTTATATTTATAATTATAGTTTATATTTATAATATTTATTTAATATAAATTATATTTTTTCTAGAAATGCTATTAAGTTTAAATTTCCTTTAAAATATTTATAATAAAAATATACCCAAAAAAATAATATAATTTTTTTGCTAAAATAAATATTATAATAAACCTAATATATCCAAAAGTATATTTAGAACCCGGCCAAAAAACAAGGCTAAAAGCAAAAACAAAAGCAAAAAAAAAAACAATAAAAAWAAAAAAATAAAAAAAAAATAAAAAAAATAAAAGGCCCCAAATATAATAAAATAATAATAAAAAATAAAAATAGCTTATGGCTTTTTTTCGCCGAATAAAAATAAGGCCTTTTTATAGGAAATATAGTTGCAAAACCCTATAATATTAAATATACTTTATTATAAAAAAAAACGCCGATGCCAGGGCCTATGCTAGCGGAAACAGGCCCCCGCCAAAAAGCCAAATAAAAAAAAAAAAATAATAAAAAATAATAAAAAATAGGATCGGTATTAGCTAAAAACCGGGAAAAACCTTAAATAAAATAAAAAAA